>JACEFZ010010306.1:0-30559 GCA_014155875.1 Cepaea nemoralis | reverse complement strand
TGAAAACATGCATGTCATAGTTGTTGGATTCAATAGGGCAGTTGTTTTTGTCATAGTTGTCAATGCTCACTGTATCTTTTTTTTAAAATCATTTGTTTTTATTCCTTTAAAACACACCTGTAACTGGTACAGGAAGCTGGATCGTCAGAACAAAAATGTCATCAGTCAAGAAGAGTTCCGAGCCGCCATAGAATCCAGGTTTGACCTCCAGCTGACAGACAGTCAGTTCAAGTCCTTCATTGACCGTGTACCGCTGGACGGCCAGGGCCATGTGAAGTACGTCATATTTATGGAACAGTTTGACGGAAGGTAAGGTCGGTTTGTTGCTTACGTCAAACACATGTCATTCCAGCCGTGGTTTGCTCAGATCTTATGTCAAACACAGATCATGCTAGCCGGGGTTTGGTTTGCCCAGATAATATGTCAAACACAGATCATGCTACGTCATATTTATGGAACAGTTTGACGGAAGGTAAGGTCGGTTTGTTGCTTACGTCAAAAACATGTCATTCCAGCCGTGGTTTGCTCAGATCTTATGTCAAACACAGATCATGCTAGCCGGGGTTTGGTTTGCCCAGATCATATGTCAAACACAGATCATGCTAGCCGGGGTTAGGTTTGCTCAGATCTTATGTCAAACACAGATCATGCTAGCCGGGGTTAGGTTTGCTCAGATCTTATGTCAAACACAGATCATGCTAGCCGGGGTTAGGTTTGCTCAGATCTTATGTCAAACACAGATCATGCTAGCCGGGGTTAGGTTTGCTCAGATCTTATGTCAAACACAGATCATGCTAGCCGGGGTTAGGTTTGCTCAGATCTTATGTCAAACACAGATCATGCTAGCCGGGGTTAGGTTTGTTCAGATCTTATGTCAAACACAGATCATTCTAGCCGGGGTTAGGTTTGCTCAGATCATACGTTAAACACAGATCATTCTAGCCGGGGTTAGGTTTGCTCAGATCATACGTTAAACACAAGTCATTCTAGCCGGGGCTAGGTTTGCTCAGATCATACGTTAAACACAAGTCATTCTAGCCGGGGCTAGGTTTGCTCAGATCATACGTTAAACACAGATCATTCTAGCCGGGGCTAGGTTTGCTCAGATCATACGTTAAACACAAGTCATTCTAGCCGGGGCTAGGTTTGCTCAGATCATACGTTAAACACAGATCATTCTAGCCGGGGCTAGGTTTGCTCAGATCATACGTTAAACACAGATCATTCTAGCCGGGGCTAGGTTTGCTCAGATCATACGTTAAACACAAGTCATTCTAGCCGGGGCTAGGTTTGCTCAGATCATACGTTAAACACAGATCATTCTAGCCGGGGCTAGGTTGCTCAGATCATACGTTAAACACAGATCATTCTAGCCGGGGCTAGGTTTGCTCAGATCATACGTTAAACACAAGTCATTCTAGCCGGGGCTAGGTTTGCTCAGATCATACGTTAAACACAAGTCATTCTAGCCGGGGCTAGGTTTGCTCAGATCATACGTTAAACACAAGTCATTCTAGCCGGGGCTAGGTTTGCTCAGATCATACGTTAAACACAAGTCATTCTAGCCGGGGCTAGGTTTGCTCAGATCATACGTTAAACACAAGTCATTCTAGTTGTTTGCTCAGATTTTATGCGAAACACAGGTAATTCTAGAGGGAGTTTGCTCAGATTGTTTATCAAAGGTTAAAAGTGATAATTAACCAGGATTATTTATATGCAAATCGATGATGCAATTCTCATGTTATATCTATGAAAGACGTGTTTATGTCTTTTATACAATTTTCATGTTTATGTCTAGGAGACAAGTTTGCAAGTTGTTGATACAATTTTCATCCTATATTTATTCCAATGGGAGATGTGTACCAGTAGTTGGCACAACTTTCATCTCATGTTTATATCTATGAGAAACGTGTGCCAGTCGTTAATACAGTTCTCAGCTCATTTAAATCGTTGATACAATTTCCATCGCATTTATATCGTTGATACAATTCTCATCTCATGTATATAGTGGATATAATTCTCATCTCATGTTTGCTCTAGGGGTCAAGCTCCGAGTTTGTTCGGATCCCGACCGGACAAAGACCTGTCTGGTCTAGACAACAGTCAGAGAGACGAAGTGGACAAGACAGGACCAATGACGACAGTGGAACCATGGAGCCAAGACCAAGACAAGGATACAGAGTCTTGCCAACATAGAAGCCTAGAGGAACTGTTCAAGGTTAGCTTGTCTGGGACCTCCGTCTATACACGTGACTAGGACCTTTCTCAGAACAGAGACACGTCGCCCTGTTGACCTAAGCTGTCTTTGGTTTACTGGCTGGTAGCTCGTCAGACGGTTAGAATACACGTGTATGAAATCCAAAGATCAGTCAGAGATATATCCAGGGATAAGCCTAGAGATAAATCCGGGGATGAATACAGAGATACATCCAGGGTAAACCCAGAACTGAGATATATGAGGAGATAAATGCAGAGACAAATGCAGAGATTAATAAAAAGATGGATCCTAAGATACATCCTGAGATAACTACAGGGATAAATACAGAGTTAAATCATAAGATATTTATAGAGATAAATCCAGAGATGAATACAAAGATAAATCCAGGAAGAAATGAGGAGATACGTGTAGTGATAAATGCAATAATAAATCCCCTGATAAATCCAAAGATAACCCCATAAAAAAGATACATCCAGAGATAAATGGGAAGATAAATGCAGAGTTAAATGCAGAGATAAATGTAGAGATTAATGCAGAGATGAAAACAGATACACCAGGAGATATATGCAGAGATAAATTTAGAGATAAATGAAGAGATAAATGATCAAAATCTAATATGGCAGAGGAAAGATCGAAGGCACTGATGTTCAAATGTCAGCATGTATACTTACCTTGATTGCGAGAGAAAGACAGAGAGACAGAGAGAGAGAGAGAGAGAGAGAGAGAGAGAGAGAGAGAGAGAGAGAGAGAGACAGAGAGAGACAGACAGACAGACAAAGAGAGAGAGAGAGAGAGAGACGGACAGTTGAGGAGATAAATGCACACATACACAACTTTAGATCACACACACACACACACATATATATATATATAGAGAGAAAGAAAGCGACAGAGCTGATATGCCAGTGTCAGAGTTAATACTCACCGTGATCACGTTTCACCTCTACATGACTCTGCCCATGGTGTGATTACTTTTACCCCATTATACTCAATTGTCTACTACTACTTTAAAATAAACAGTTTGAGACTTAGCAGAAAGTGTTGGAGAAGACCATCGCTGATGTCAGTAAGATGTCCTTGCAGTAGACGGTCTGGGTTGTTGAGTTCAGCAACACATCTCTTGTCTCCTGCAGCTCATCAAAGACCTGCTGTCCAGGCAACTCCACGAGGTGGAACAGAAGTTCCAGGAGCTGGACCAGTTTAACACTCGTCGACTGACGCCGGAGAAGATGTATCACCTACTGGCATCGTAAGTTTTGTGCGTGTGCGTGTGCGTGTGTGCAGGACATGGTTGTGGTCTAGTGTCGTCGTAGGACGTATTTGTCTTTCCTGGATTGTCTGGTTCGTTATCTGGTCTGCCAGTCATTCAATACGGTAGTTAATTAACCACTCGATCAGTGAATGAGGATGTGAATTAGTTAGTTAATTAGATAGCTATTTAGCCAGTAAGCCAGTGGATCAAATAGTTAGTTAATTACATAGTTATCTAGTCAGTCAGTCAGTCAGTCAGTCAGTCAGTCAGTCAGTCAGTTGGTTGGGTGAGCGGTTAGGTGGGTGGGTTGTTTGGTAAGTTATGAAAGGTTCATTTGGTTGTAGCATTCTTCGGTAGCAATTTTAGTTGCTTAGTCTTTTCATGCAATATAGAAGACTTAATTAGATGGTAAGTAGTTGCTGGTGAGCAAACGTTCTAGTGAGAGAGAGGGGGAGAAAGAGAGAAGGTGGGGGAGAGAGAGTTGAAGATGCTAGGACAAAATATTAAACAAACAACACTTGAGACATTGATGAAGTAAGTGTTGGTGGCTGTTTAGTTTACAAAGGAACGTTTTATTTGTCTGCTTGTGAGATTTATGAGTTTCTTTGATGTCCTGCGTGCCCTGATCTCTTGCTGGTCAATTTATTTCAACATCTCCAGGTTTAACAATGAACCAGAAATATCACGAGGTGAGATCCTTGACCTGTGGGACACGTTCATAACCAACACAGACAAAACGCTGGACTACCTACAGGTAAACAATTCCCTGTCTCTCAGTCTGGTCAGGCGCTCCTCTTGTATTGTGTTAACTCTGTAAAGTCGTAAGCATGGTTCCAGAATGTGTGTGTGTGATGTGTGTGTGTGTGATGTTTGTGTGGTGTGTGTGTGATGTGTGTGTGTGTGTGTGTGTGTGTGTGTGTGTGTGTGTGTGTGTGTGTCGTGTCTCCTTGCGTATTAATATAGCTGTGTCAGTGACATGGGGGTCAAATGCACATATGGCCATTCAAGGCTATCTATAATAATATGTAGTATTGAATAACTAGTCAGCAAAATGTGAACGAGAAACGCCACTGCTGCCATCTACACAACTGGGCTCCCAGCTTGAAGGCTTGAAAATAGAGGCTCCATTTACAGATCACTGGGCCTGGAGGGTGAAAGTTTGTGGTAAAATAAAGAAAATGTAAAGTAATGTATCGAAAGTTTGTGGTAAAGTAAAGAAAATGTAAAGTAATGTATCGTAATGTCAAGTCAAGTACACTATTCCAGGGCGGCTCCAGATCCACACTTGTATCGACCAGTCTGCGCCCCGTGAGTCATCTGTATCGGCACCAGCCCCACACTTGTATCGACCAGTCTGCACCCCGTGAGTCATCTGTATCGGCACCAGCCCCACACTTGTATCGACCAGTCTGCACCCCGTGAGTCATCTGTATCGGCACCAGCCCCACACTTGTAGCGACCAGTCTGCACCCCGTGAGTCATCTGGTTAATATCATGCCGGCCGACTTACCTTCCCGCAATATTTCCTGGTGCCAGTTGTGGGCTGGGTGGGCTTGAGAGGCCAGGTACATTAGGCTGTTGCCAGTTGTGGGCTGGGTGGGCTTGCGAGGCCAGGTACATCAGGCTGTTGCCAGTTGTGGGCTGGGTGGACTTGGCAGGCCAGGTACATCAGGCTGTTGCCAGTTGTGGGCTGGGTGGACTTGGCAGGCCAGGTACATCAGGCTGTTGCCAGTTGTGGGCTGGGTGGGCTTGCGAGGCCAGGTACATCATGTTGTTCTTCTATTGCTCTTTCCTTAGCCAATCGATCAGTTCTGTCGTTTTCAGGTAATCCACTAGGAAATCGTATCCACTGTATGGTGACCTTACGCTGGCTGCCTAGTACAGAAAGTAACGTTCGTAGTACTCCCAATTTCCCAGAGAAAGGGCGATAGAAGGAGAGAGGAAAAAATTAGAGAAACAGAAAGGAAAGAAAGTGAGTGGTGAACAAGAGAAGCAGGTAGGAGAGCGACAGAGAGGAGAGTCAGGGATGTTAAGAAAGACAAAATTGAGAGAGAGGTAGGACGTACAGAGAGTGAGAGGGTGAAAGAAAGAGGACACAGTCAGAGATAGGGAAGGGCGGGAGCGAGAAGGAGAAAAATGGAGGAGAGCAAAAGAGGGAGAAAGCGAGAGAAAAGAGAATAAACGACAGTCGTATAAACAGTGAGTACCGTGAGGGACACATACAGAGATCTATAAATAACAAAACAGAAAGATAAACGCACAAAAAGTGGGCGAGAGAAAGGGAAGGGCGGGGGAAAGCGAAAGCTTAAACGTGAAAAATACCGAGAATCAAATGTCTTTGGCTGACAATGAAACTGAAAAGACCCGACTCGAAAAAGGACATGACCAAAGAAAAGATCGCTATTGCTGTGGTAGATGTCAGTAACTGATGATTGTGTGACATTTCTCAAATGTTTCAGTTTGTCCGTCACTTCGGATTCTCGCCACGCTCAGCCACGTTCTGCAACGCCAAACTGCAGCCTCCGCGACGTGGTGATGCGGACTTCATGGTCAGGTCGAGGAAGCTCAACTCTGATACCAACATCCTCCAAGACAGTCTCAGGGCTAAGGTGGGCCACATATGTGTGTGTGTGTGTGTGTGTGTGTGTGTGTGTGTGTGTGTGCGTGCGTGCGTGCGTGCGTGCCTGTCTGTCTGTGTGCCTCTCTGTGTTTCTATTTGTCTGTCTGTATGTCTGTATGTAACCGTCTGTCCGTCTGTGTCTATCTGTGTCTGTCTGTCTCGCTGTCTGTGTGTGTCTGTCTGTCCGTCTGTTTGTTTATGTTTGTGTGTGAGTGTGTGTGTGTGTGTGCGCGCGCAGCAGGTCCTGTGCAGAACGCGGCCCTCATCACGGCGCCGCCGAAAAGCCTCTCAATCTCTTGCTATTTGTCCCGCCCCTACACCCTCATGCACGTGGTGCCTGCCATGTCCCCGCCCCCTACACCCTCATGCCCCAGGTGCCTGTAATGTCCCGTGTCCATCTCCGTGCAGGTCGACCGCTGTCGCTTCCCCCCAGACACCAGGCCTCCCATCCCTGTTCTCTCCCAGGCCACGGTCACGTGTGATGTGGCCACCGTTTGTCAGCATGTTGTCTTCCACGTTCAGGTCTTGGATAGATTGTAAGATTATAGTTTTCTTCGTATTTGATTGCTTCGGAGCATCGCCTTGATCTTTCCTCCGGGGCATGCCGGTGTGTTGGGGAATGAACAGGCGGACAGATTGGCTGGCTCGGCAAAACTTGGTTGAGTATTGATGCATGACAAGGCAGACGTGGTTGCGGCCTTGTGGGAGCACGTGTACATCTCGGAGGAGCAAATGGATCACCATGGTCTGGTAAGAATGAGACAGCGAGGTGACGAGGGGATCTGGCCGACGCTCGATACTCAGAGGAAAGGCGAGACGGACATATAATCAGATTGCTACTGGAACTATTGGTGATGGAACTCTTCGCTGGCTGCTGAGGATGGGGACGGAGCGCCTATGGGAATGCCACGAATCCTGTGGTTTCGGCTCCAAGATCAACCAATCAATCAATCAATCAATCGTATTTTATTGTCAACAGACTGCTGCCCAGTGCTCAGGTTCTAGGTATTACTTTGTCAAAGTATAGAACCCTATATCCAGAGGGAACCTTGTCAAGGGCAATATTTATCATCTTAAACAAGGTAAACTGGTGGGACCTGGTGAAGTATAATATTTACAAACATAAACAGAGTATTATGTGAGCTGATATTGTGGTGTCAACTTGCCAGGTGGACTATCTGTGGGACGACTTAAGGCGAGAGTTTGCCTCCATGGATCCCTACAACACTGGCTGTGTCAGCAAGGACGAGTTCATACAAGTTCTCACTGAACTCTGTGCCTGTCTGGACAACTCTGAGCTCAAACAGCTGACCGATAAGTTCCAGATGAAGAACGATGGACGGTGAGTTGTTTACTTTGTTATGATTACTGCCGCTCCATGTATACTGTCCGCACTCCATCCAGCAACATATAATTCCTCTTTGCGTTAGTTAGTCCAGAGATGTCAAAGACTCAGATATAGAGGAGTGAAGACCACCCTGAAAGAGTGGTCTACCTCAAGTAGATTAGAGGTAACCCAGTGCCCCTACATGAGGGCAGGGTAGGTGTAGGGAGTAGATAGGAAGGGGAACTATCAAATAGTTCTCTCATGAGACACGGAGGTGTCAACCAGAGAGTAAGCACTCTGGTCACGGCATAATCACGCCAACGTGATAGACACGGAGAACTAGAATGCAACTCAAGAGAGGCCACTACTCTAAGCGTGTTGAATGATGCAGCACGCAAAAGCCGTAGTGCGCCCCAGGTCCTTCCGCGTACTGTGTCAACAGCACGCGGAGAATAGGCAGACAGGGGACAGACTTCGTAGGGAACACATCGCTTAGCGTCGATACACATTTCTTTAGACGAATAGATAGATTTAGCAATAGGGTTAGGAACGACTAGTGATAGGCAATTCTGTGTATTCATGTGTGATTCAGTAGTGACCGTTTTGTGCATTGATGTAATGTAAAGAGCCAGTGGCAATAAAATGTGTAATCAATTCCTCTCGTACGACTGACAAATCTTTTTGTGTGGTGCGAGAGAAGTTTATCCCATAATGCCTGAAGCATCGCTTGATGACAGGCTAGGATAAAAGTGGTGTCAGAAGTGTAGCTTGGACAATTGTTCAAGCTAAAACACTCACCCACGGCTCTAAAATAGTATTACTGTCAGTTAATCACAGGGTTTAATTTATGTTAGTGAATAAGGGCGTGTGCAGACTAGAACAAATTGCGAGCTGTGCCCATCGTGACCGATTAACGTTTATTTATGCTTATTGAAATGTTTTGTGGCTTATGAACATGTTTTCTTCTGATTTGTAAGTATTATTATTATAGTTTTGTATCATTTATTTCTACAATTACTTATTTATTTACGAATATTTATCAAATATGATTCACGGCGGAGCAATACACAAGAAATGAGCCGACAACAATATCGATTTTTCCAATCTAAAAATAGCGCTGCGCCTGTGACGTATCGCGACTGACAAACAGCTGCCTTACGCCATTTGCAATCAGCGACAGATTGTTTACAAATCGCAAAGCGGCTGCTCGCCTGAATCTTTGGCTTATACCAAATATTATTTGTTTATATAAGCTATTTATTGAATATATTGATTTATTTGAACATTATTATTACCTTTATATTTATTTCAAAGCATTTATTTAATTATTTGTATACTTTTTCTATTTGTTACCGTCGCGATGGCACTACTTTCGCTATGCAAATAAGACGCGGTCTGCACAGCACTTCCATAAATTAAACAGCAATAGTTAAGGAACGCAGAAGACATTAGAACGAAGACAGGACATTGACATTTATTATTAATTATACCACATTGTGTTGTCCGGGGGCATGTGATTGTATAAAATTGTCTAAACTCATATGTCGTTTACAATTGGTTAATTATTGATGCTCTTGTAAACCAGGTATAACAACAGCTGGTCATAAGAATAACGCAAGGTGTATGTCGAAGTGGCGAACGATTAGACCTGAGGTGCCAAACGATTGTACCTGATTTTCTGGAATGTTAAGATGAGTATACCCAAAGTATTTTGAATGCAATATGATTAATAATGCATCTCTTTTTCAGGGTGTGATCTATTAGTATATTTTTTGTGATCTATTTTTCAGGGTGTAATCTAAGAGTATATTTTTTGTACACAGTGATTTAAAAACTTAACATATCTAATATAAATAAGTGAGTAAATAATTGAGTGCCTATCAACTCTAGCTAATTATCCAACAACATGTCAACTTTAGCTGATTTTATAGAAGCAGGCAAAGCATTAGGACACGCAGGAAAGGAATTAGAGCAATATGCTGATCACAAATTTAGGGAAGCAAAAGATGCTGAAAGAGATGAACGTGCACGAGAAAGACAACACCAGAAGGAACTAGCTGAGATAACAAAACAAAAGGAGTTAGAAATAAAACATAAACAGTTAGAACATGATAAGGAGATTAAACAAAAAGAATTAGAATTAAAACAAAAACAATTGGATCAGGAGAGAGAATTAAAGCAAAGAGAGATAGATGAAATGGCAAGAGTGAAAGAAAAACAAATACAGGTTGAATCAGAGACACAGTTAAAGATGAAAGGTATGGATGTAGATTCACACTTAGAGATCTCCGCTACAAAACTAAGGAGTCAGCAAGAAGAAAATAAACTTAATAAGTACAAACATATTATTAAGCCATTCTGTAAAGAAGATTCCATATCAGCTTGGACAGAAAATGTCGAATATCAGCTGAAATACCACAAAGTACCAATCGATATGTGGGCCATGATCTACATGAAGAACCTCAGTGGGGAGCCCCTTAAAGTTATAGAATCAATACCAACTGATCTTAGATCTAACTATCAGTACATTCACGATAGGATAATGCAACATTTTTTACTTGATGCCCCTGGGTATCAAGTACAGTTTTCTAACTTAAAACCAAAACCAAGCGAGACCTTCATTGATTATGTCTCGAATGTCCAAAGCGTGCTAAATAGATGGCTTAGTGCAGCATAAATAGGAAAGGACTTTGAAAAACTTAAAAATTTAATAGCCATGGATAAAGTCATATCCACAATACCATCTCCTTTCGCTAAATTCCTTCAGCAGTCAGACATCGAAACCATAGAACAATTTGAGAAGAAAGGCTCGGCATATTTTTCCTCAAATAGGAATATTTTTAAAACATCAAATATGGACTCAGAAATAGTCTCTTTTGTTAAGGACCAACCTAAAAGCTATCGTAGCAATAAAAAACCATTTCAGAGAGTCGACAAGAAAGATCAAAAATTGCCTAAATGTGTCTATTGCCAACTTTTTCATGATACTTACTCTATGTGTGATAAATCACCAAACTATCCGACACATCTTGAGATGGTCATTAAGAAACAACAAAACAAGAGAACTGCATACAGGCGTGCAGTCAAATGCTTCTTCTGTTCTAGCTACGGGCATTATTCCAATAAGTGCCTAGGCCGCCAAAGAATGAAGGCCAACAGTGCAGTGTAAATTGATACATCTTCTGATAGTGGTGGTGAGACTGAGTGTGATGTCGAGAATGAATTACCTTTTAACCAATCTGAAGATGTTTGTTGTGTAAACGATATATTAATCTTTGACAGTTATGAGCGATGTCACCAATTCCATGCAGACGGAAAATTAGAATGTGGACATACAGTACCATTCTCCACTGAGAGTGTAAATGCAGCATTAGCCTCCAGAGGCAATTTGGTGTTCCACAATGCATTGGTCAACGAAATACCATGCCAATGTTTGCTGGACAGTGGGAGCACCCTTATAGGTCTTAGAAAAGAACTAGTGAATCCAAATGATTATACAGGTGACTCAGTCAAATGCCGAACCTTTTCGGGTAATATTGAAATTTACCCTTTGGCAAGAGCCCGTATTAACACTCCTTTCCTTTCTGGTACCTTTACATGTGCGATTTTAGATAACCCTTGTACTGATTTAATTTTGGGATGCTTACCCCAATTGAAACATTGCACTAACGAAGAAATAGCTGCATGGGAAAAATTAAATGCAGCTAATGCAACTGTGACGAAACGCCTACAGATCGTCAGATCTCTGCATAATAGCCCTTTGAAGGGAGTGCGAGGCGTTGGTCTCCCTTGAAATTAATATCAATTAATAGGGGATTTCCCTAGAAACGTAGTGCGGGGCGGAGCTATTCTAGTTATTTATAGAACAATCTAGAATGTTCCCTTAAGTGCGTACGTGGGAAATAGCTCTAAGTTCACGAGTGCTTCAGGCAGCACGGGTTGGTGGAACTTATCGTGACTCTGGTTTTCTTCATGAATCATGAAAGTCACGCGGCCCGTGTAGGCGAGTGGAAGGCGCACTGACAGTGTCGTGGTCAGTCGCCCACCAAATCTCAGCGTGAACAGATCGCAGCCAACAGGCTGATGTAATTTTGATGTCAATAATCGCGGCCAGTGCGGACATCTGCAGTCAAGGTTGTGATTCTTCAATCACAGGTTAGTTGAATACTTATTCTATTATTTAATTGTTGTCGTGATGCCGTGCTGAGTTCCCGGAATGAATTAATTGCCGTCGCAAAATTGAGTTATTCGTTACAGTTGGCGGTTGCATATTTAAGTAGGCTTTATCGATCAGCGATGTAATGTGTTACCTGACGGAACAAGCCGTATTCCACAGCGAGTGGTGTGTACATAAAATAGGCCGAACGATGTGCGTTACAGGGTGTAGCAGTTACTGGTTTGGTTTATTAATTACGCAGGCAAGGCGACAGTTTGTCAGTCATTACGTCAACATGCATGACGCTGTAAATGATAAGGTAGAGCTTATTATTAGAGATGTTGAATGTGCTTCGTGACATTAGAATTGTAACTTAATTGTTCTATCAGTGGTGGTGATTTTTCGAGGAATCAAGGTGAGATCAGCAGTGGTGTATTTGCTGTGTGCAGATAGCCGTGTTATTCCGCGTAAGCCGAATGGTGTTGCATCGATAGGATAACAGTTGATAGAAAGTATTCCTGATACTATAGTTACTGCTGGTTGTCATGTCCGTCCGCTACGATGACCGTGCATGTTCCATCTTACGTTTGTCTAGGCAGCGGGAGGTAGGCCGGTACCCCCAACCCGATAGGTAATAGGTCCGACCCAATGCGATCGTGCAGATCCGAAGAGTGAACATACCCGATCGAGGGTGAAGCGGCACTCCGTAATTCGAGGCCGTGGTGTCTAGATAGATCGAGGTTTGAACCTAACCGTTTCTGTCTCTAATATTCTACTCTTCTGGAACCCTGATTCGGTTCATGGAGTACTTGGAGTCCTGCCGTGAAGTAGTAGTATATGAGAAGAATAATCCCCCCCCCCCCCCAAAAGGTGGAGTCAAAGTTTGGTAGTGGAGTCTGGAGGTTTGCTACATTGGATGACGTGACTTAAGTCGTCACGGGACAAGGTACACGGGACCTACAGTAGCTGTGGGAAAGTGTAATGGTGAATGGCCACCACAGCTGTGCTCGACCGGCACAGGTATGACTGACCTGAAAGATAGTCAGTGAGTACAAGGGCAACTCAGGATCTGGGGCAGGGATCCCAGACCTGACTCTATGGCTGTGATATGATTTTGTTAATTAAGTGCAACAAGTCATGAGTTCTCCTTGGTTAATGCTATAGTAATGAATTATCAGGAGAATAATTCATTATGGACATATAGTTATTAATGTGTGTAATTGATCAGTCCATGGGTTAAGGGATTGATGAATTGATGAGTCTGTCAGGAAGGAGATGTCCGGCTGGACACCTTCTCGATACAGTAATCCCTACACTGAAAGGAAAGTAAGTGTATATGTTGATTGATGATGGAAGATGAAACCGGATTGGACTGGCACCAGGAGAAGGATGCTTGACAGAGTCATACAGTCGACTCTGGTGCAATGGGTTATATGTAGCCCAGAAGTGTTACTTGACTGAACAGGTGTGCTATTGCTGTTTCTACCATCATTATGCCTATATATTATAGTGACTAAGTAGATCTATGACGTGATGATTTCATACTCATGTTGGTAGACATGAGGAATGTCTGAGAGGCATGTGACGGAGTGGAGATGCAGGTAGTCTTTGTTGTAGTTGAGTACTCACACCAACCTCTCCGTGTTTCAGGATCTGTTATTACTATACAGAAGAAGATTCAAGAGCTTCACCATGAGCTCTATGGGCCCACTCATTCCAGTGCCTATCCAGAAGTTGATTGAGGCCATACTGGGAGTGGTCGTCTGATTCTGCGAGATCAATGTTGGAAGGAGCTGAGTGCTGAATAAGTCGGTAGGTCTAGGTTAGGACCTCCGTCAAGAGTCCGACGAGTGTCATCCGATCCTGTGAGGATCCAACACTGAAACGTCTGGTGATTCTAGCCAGCGAAGCACTGGTGACATTCAACCTCAGTGTACACCTTGGTGATTGCAAGGTAGTGAACTTTCCAGTTGAGCAGAGTGATCATTGATACCGGTCACCATGGCCTGTGTAATATGCTTCTGACCCGGCTGGGTTGTCAGGGGACACCGTGTATAATAGATGCTTAAATAGTGTTTCTACATTGGTTACCTTTATGAAGCCAACATGTGGTCCAGTGACCTAGGACATTGATTACAACATTGGTGGGAACACCAGAGTGACATGTTTGTTAAGGTAGGGAGCTACCTCATGCCAATGTGATGAACTGTTGACAATGTTTGTGAAGGTAGGGAGCTACCTCATGCCATCGTGATGAACTGTTGACAGTGTATGCTAGGTTGTGATTTATACCCAATTGATCAGGGTAGTTACATGATACTGTGTGAAGATCTATTGTCCAAGGACATGGAAATAAGGTGAAGTGTTTAGTCACCTGATAGACTTTACCAGTGACATTGTATGTTCGTGTGGAGCAACCGCTCATTGTGTAGGTGACATATCAGTGTGTGGGTCACTTATGAGATAGAAGAGTGACCTGGCTCTTGTGTATGTTGATACGGTGCTACCTGTACTTTTTCTGCAAGTGGGAGACCGCTAATATGCTAGGGTCGGCCCAGACTTCATCAGGAGTGTGACGAGTTCAATAGGACGACAGCAAGGAAGGATCCTTGTTCATCGGTGCAGTGTCAGTCAGGCAGTGGTACTGCGCTTGATCAGCCCTTGCTTGGTTCTCTGTGTGAAGAGGGAACTTTGGAGAGGCAGCAGACCTTGGAGTTCCAGTCCACTGGAGGAGCCTGGGTGAGTCGCTACCACGACTGGACAACCGCACGAGCTATCGTCCGCCTCCATGATGATTACTCATCTGCGTCTTTGATCTTGTACATAGTTCTTCTAGTCTGGCTTTCAGCCATCCTTCTCTGTGTTGTCGGTGACGTAGTTCAGAATTAAAATTTTGTTCTCTTAGCTATGACTTTGTGCAGTGATATGACTGGTGTCTGGTCCGAGCCCCCTTGGGGTTTGGAACCCTAGGTGAGGGAGGGGAGGTTAAGCTGTCCCGGCTTGTGTGGGGCCTGATAGATGTAGAGTGCTATTGAGGTGGTTGGAGCAAAGGCAGGGGATAGTATCTATCGTGGCAAACCAGACCAAGCCCCGGCGGTTTTGTCACAGCAACAACCAGAGCAGATACTATTAAACACCAAGACACACTACAGGATGAAAGACTACTGTTGCTATCACCAACTAGCACGGATGATACCACCAGACAAAAGTTCATAGACCAGCAAAAAGCTGATCCTAGTGTGTCTCCATATCTAAAGCTATTAAAAGAAAAAGCCAAAGTAACAAAAAAAGCATCATGGTTCTTTAGACTTAATAATGGTATTCTTACTCGTTATTATACAACTGGTAACCATGAGATTCAGCAAACGGTGTTACCTGTACAACACCGCCAAACTGTGCTAAAGATTGCACACGAGTCACCGTTTGCTGGTCACCTTGCATACGACAAAACCAGGGCCAGAATTCAGGCTCATTTTTATTGGCCAGGTTTTTGTAATGACATAAAAGTATTTTGTCGTTCATGTAATGTCTGTCAACAACTAGTACGTAAGGGTAGACATCCTACAGCTGAAGTACAACCTTCAACACTGGCCTCTAGGCCATTTGAGAGTGTGGCGGTAGATATTGTTGGACCCCTGAACCAGGTGTCCAGCAAAGGAAATCGCTTCATCTTAACGATGGTAGACCTATGTTCAAGGTGGGTTGAGGCAGTAGCTTTGAAATACATCACCTCCAAAGACATTGCCAATGTATTTCTACACTTGTTCTCACGATTCGGATTTCTACGTACCATCTTATCCGACCGTGGAACCCAATTCATATCGGCTGCAACGCAAGCCCTTACGAAAATGTTAGGAATTAAACAGCATTTTACAACAGCTTATCATCCAGCCAGCAATGGAATAGTAGAGAAAATTAACGGAGACATAAAGCATATGCTGTCTAAGGTGACAACAGAAAACCCAGCTGATTGGGATACACTGTTACCAACAGTGCTGTTCGCCTATCGGGAGATTCCCCATTCAAGCACGGGTTTCTCACCGTTTGAATTGGTATACGGGGCTAACCCACGTGGACCCCTAACAATTTACCATCAGTTGGTAACTAATGTGATTGAAATTCCAACCCCTAAAACACCTTATGAAATGGTAACAGAAACACGAGATAAAATTATGAAATCGTGTATCATAGCCAAGGCAGCTTTAGAGAGGAAGGGTCAAATCTACCGCCAATACGCAAATAAAGGTGCGAGGACTATTAATCTTGAACCAGATCAAGACATACTGCTTTTACTCCCAGACAAACGGAATTTATTATTGACCTCATGGCAAGGACCATTCAAAGTGGTACGAAAAATTTCAGATGTCGATTATGAAATATCGATAAACGGACAGTTAAAGATATTTCATATCAACATGTTGAAACCCTACTTTTCACGACAAGAGACAGAATTAGAGACAGACGAACACAATGCACCCACACCTATGGATGAGACGACAGACATACACAACGCAACTACACTAGTTAGCGAGACTGGCAAAGCCGACGTTATGCATACACCTAGTGAGTTTACAGAAAACGCACTTAGCACCACAACCGTACTGAATCAGGTAGACGACGACGGGATGGAACTACCTGTTCCAATTGTAGACAAGACTGCGACATTAGATTGTATACGGTTAGAACAGGGACTAACAGACGAGCAACGACGACAGACAATAGAATTAATAACAGAATATAAGGACATATTTTCCGACATTCCAGGTAGGACGGACAGGATCGAGCACTCCATCCTTCTTTCGGACTCTAAGCCTATCAAATGCAGGCCGTACTCTATCCCACTTAGCTACAGAGAAAGTCTAAATAAGGAAATTCTTAATTTAGAAGCTAGTGGAATCATTCAAAAATCTACATCTGAGTACTCCTTTCCAATCGTCTTGGTCAAGAAAAAAGACTCCACAATTCGTCTCTGTGTGGACTATAGGAAACTCAACAATGTCACTAAGATCGACGCAGAACCAATTCCTTCCTGCGAAGATCTTATTCTGGATATGTCCACCTCCAAAATCTTCTCTAAATTAGACCTTACTAAGGGATATTGGCAGGTCCCTATGCAGACTCAATCTATCCATCTTACTGCTTTTTCAACACCTTTAGGCCTTTACGAGTGGCGCTTTCTTCCTTTCGGACTTCGTAACGCTCCTGCCACTTTCGTACGCTTAACTAGAGATTTACTACATGGAGTGACGAATACGGTGACATATATAGATGATATTTGTGTCCATACAGACGACTGGACAACACACTTACTGAAACTCAGACATGTCTTCGATAGGTTGCGACTCTTCGGTCTCACTGTCAAACCGAGCAAAGTTGAATTGGGCCTACAAGAAATTGAATTTTTGGGTCATGTCATTTCACAAGGACAACTAAAAACTGACAATAAAATTATTACTAAAATTATGAACCTGACCATGCCTACAACAAAGAAGCAGGTCAGAAGCCTTTTGGGTTTAGGAAATTATTATAGTAAGTTCATACCGAACTTAGCTGAAATCACAAGTGTATTTTCAAATGTTTTAAAAGCATCAGTAAAATTAGATGTCAAAGATGCATTATTAATTGTCAAAATTGAAACTCCTATTTAGTAATGTACCAATCCTCCGTTTGCCTAATCCTAGGCTCGTTTATTATCTTAGGACAGATGCCAGCAGGATTTCCATCGCTGCAGTACTAGGCCAGTTTTACGATGGCATCTTCCATCCAATTTGCTACGTGAGCCGCAAGATCACACCTGCTGAGTCCAGATATTCCATATCAGAGTTGGAAGCCCTAAGCGTCATCTATTCGGTGAGGAAGTTGCATCGATTTCTAGCGGGTAATCACTTCGTAGTCCAGACCGACAACTCCCCAATCACGGTCATACAAAGTGGGGTGCATCGCAATGACCGCATCTACAGGTGGTCATTAATATTACAAAATTATACTTTCAGTATAGAGCATATTAAGGGTAGGGACAACATTCTTGCTGATACCCGTAGTCAACCATCTGAGGTAGAAATACCTGATATTCCACATGAAAAGGTAGTGTAAGAAATGGCGATTTAGTACACTTAAAATATCCTGTGTAAAATATTCTATGTAATACATAGACATCATGTTCAGAACTGTGTGCTAAGAGCAGTGAACCACCATGTGTCCATAGACAGCAGAATAAGAACTGTGCTCCAAGAAAAAGTGAATCACCGTGTGTACATAGACAGCTCGTTACTTACTATGCTCCATTTGTGTTCCGGTGAATCACCTGTGTTAATCATGGAAGAACAGTGTCAGAACATTGCATAAATAACAGACACGAATATACTTGTCTACGACACCAGCGGACTCTACGAGTGGAAGAATACCCATAAGACACAAGTATGACTGTGTAGTGTATTTAATATACCCAGGACAATTGTGTATATATAAATTATGCCAACGAAAGCAATTTCCGAACGTTATGGCAACCACTAACCTGAGGTAAATAAATACCATGTATATATATTTAGTTATTGTGATATGTATTATAACGTTTTTAATATAGTGATAAATTATAGTTAGATTAGTTACTTTAATATAGATTTAGATTAGATTTAGGGAATATAATAGATTTTTTTTGGTAGTTTAGATAAATCAGTAATTTACCTACTTACTTAGCATAAAAGTAGATTAGGATAGTACTTTAAACTTAATAACAGCTAATTAAAGACTAGGATAAAAAGTTTAGATAGGAACAGTACCATTTAGGTCATTTCACTTTATTTCATTCCATCTTGATGAACACTTTAACAACCTCATCATTTAGAATTAAAATTAGTTTAGACCTTATAGGATAAAAGGATCATACAGATGAACATACATCATTTACACCATGTAGAGTAAAAATATCAATCATGTCTTTTCATTTAAAACATTAAAACATCATTTAGAATTTTGTTACATTTCACATTACCCATTTCAGAAAGGTACATAACTCATCTCACATCATTTTCATTTTTTTAGATAGTTAGATTACTTCCCTTAAATTAGATTGATTTTGTGTAACAAATTAAATATATATTTATAGAAGTAGTATTAGTATTTCAATAGAATATAGTGTTTAATATCAGGGGACAAACTAGCAACCCTATTTCATCCATGTAAATATTTTGTAAATACATGACTCGTGCAGTAAGTTACGTACAGTCATTAAGCTCAACTCTTTTCAAACTGAGCCAAACTTGTACAGTGTCACTTCAAGGTTTTTAAATAATTGGGAGAATGAAAGATGTGTGACAGAAGTGTGAAAGTGAGAGAAAATGGAAAATATAGAATGGAGAGTGAAGGCAACCAGCGGATTTTTTCTACCGCTCAACGCGACTTTTTATTATTCGTCTGCGTCAAGCGTTTGCTTTCAATGTTGAAATATACTGTCTCGAATGTGTTGTGTGTAGTTTAGTGTAGACCTTAGAGAAAGTATTTTAAGTCTCATAAGACGGAAACGTAGTCACGAATTAGTGTTATACACTTACTGGTGGCCGCATTTAACCGAATTATGGCACTTGAAAACTGACTTACATACAAATTATAGACAGACACACATGTTAGAAGGTAAAGTATAGTATTAGGTACACCCAAACACGCAAACAACCAGGAAAACAAACATGTAAATTACATACATTTTGTTGAGAACAAGGGAGATAACTCCGGGTCAGGGGACACAATAGACAACGAAACACTAACTTAACAGTGAAAGATAACTTTACACGCGGAAGCGAGATAGGTAAAGCCTGTCGCACACAGCTTGTGCAAGGGTTGGTTAATATTATATGGGGGACATGAAGCAATTCATGTGTTGACCCTAAGAAAGTCAACTTTGTATGGGTAGTGAGTTAATTTGCTATTTGAGGGCAGGTCTTATAAGACAATGGTCCGGTTCAGACAAACCTCTAATTAATATAATATTGCGATTGAGAAGAGGGCTCACGCCAACCAGACAAGTTTGTGGCGATCACCAGTAGCCAAGTAAAGTGATACTACATTGTGACAATAGTCAGTAGACGTCTATTGAGTTACCCAGAACCAAGTTATCAGTAGTCTTTGACAAAAATTAGATACACTAATTTTTAGAAACCTCTTGCGTCACAACCATGAGTCAAAGTTTGTAACGCAACACAGGAGGGGAGGTTGTGTGTCAAAGACTCAGATATAGAGGAGTGAAGACCACCCTGAAAGAGTGGTCTACCTCAAGTAGATTAGAGGTAACCCGGTGCCCCTACATGAGGGCAGGGTAGGTGTAGGGAGTAGATAGGAAGGGGAACTATCAAATAGTTCTCTCATGAGACACGGAGGTGTCAACCAGAGAGTAAGCACTCTGGTCACGGCATAATCACGCCAACGTGATAGACACGGAGAACTAGAATGCAACTCAAGAGAGGCCACTACTCTAAGCGTGTTGAATGATGCAGCACGCAAAAGCCGTAGTGCGCCCCAGGTCCTTCCGCGTACTGTGTCAACAGCACGCGGAGAATAGGCAGACAGGGGACAGACTTCGTAGGGAACACATCGCTTAGCGTCGATGCGCATTTCTTTAGCCGAGTAGATAGATTTAGCAATAGGGTTAGGAACGACTAGTGATAGGCAATTCTGTGTATTCATGTGTGATTCAGTAGTGACCGTTTTGTGCATTGATGTAATGTAAAGAGCCAGTGGCAATAAAATGTGTAATCAATTCCTCTCGTACGACTGACAAATCTTTTTGTGTGGTGCGAGAGAAGTTTATCCCATAATGCCTGAAGCATCGCTTGATGACAAGAGACAATTCCTCTGTGTGTAATTTAGTCCAGAGACAATCCCTCCCTCAATTGCCAGAACTGCAGACGTTATTTTCTTAACTAGGCAGTCAGCATAAGGTCACCGTCCAGGGGATACCATCTCGCTTTGGAATACATGAAAACGAGGGAGGTGATCGACTCGCTAAGGAATGAACAATAGAAGAACAACCTTATGTGCTTGTTTCATGCAACCAAACAAACAGAATGATCAAATCAATCAGATAGCAATGAATACCAGCTCAAGACAACTGCCACGTTATATACAAACCAGAACAAATCATTATTCTGTGTCTCAATAGATTACGCAACCACTTGAATATAAAATTCAAGATTGGCAAATCAACCATGTGCACATGAGGATTGGCGCCGCAGACAGCAGATCACATACTCAAAGACTGCCCAAACTGTGACCTAGTCAACTTTATGGACTATAGAAACAACAGTGAGAGGTAAAATATATGGATCACTGATTGAACTAAAACAACACAGACAGTTAAATTCATACAAGAGGCAATATTACATATATAGAGACACGTTTCAACAGTCACCTACCTCTGAAGTTGGAGTGGGTTCGCCTGATGGCGAGGGACGCTGGTAATAGGGAAAGCTAATCCACACACAAAATGCAGTCCAGCACTACTAGAAGTTGTGTGTATGGACTACGCTTGAGATCAAAGCGGGCGAGCGAGAGCCAAAGACAAAAACAGTCACATCGCAGCCTGTTCCCTCAGAAACTTTTTTTTTTTTTTTTGGTGATTCATTCATTCCCTCAGAAACTACACTTGTACTTTGGACACAATGCGGAAAACAAGACTGGAAGCAATAAACGGCCATCTATACATTAATATCTACCCTAGTAGATTTCAAATAAGTTACTGTTGATTTCAAAGCTCCTGGGGTATTCTCTCTGAGCAGCACGGTGCTATTTTAGTTTTACGTTTAGTTTAGTTTAGTAGATGGATCAACATCACGGCACACGGGTGCAACCCATAAGTGCTCCGTTCTCCTCCTAACTCAAACCTGAGTCTGGAGAAACTCAGCTCAGTGCACGAACTCCGTAGCACCGCCGAGGATCCTGAAATACTTTGGATAGATTTTTAACTCGAAATTTTGCCCCGACAGCGCCGATAGGCTACTCTTTCTCGATTTCCAACTGCCAAGGGATTTTTTACGTGCGCAACAATACACACTGGCGTCCCATCTCACTACCCAGAGACCTGGGGACATTTATTACTAGAAGTCCACGAGAAACAATCCCGGCATCACCGGGGCTTGAACCCGGGACCTCCAGCACTCGAGGCGGACACCATACCTCGAGACCACGCATCCCCCTCACGGTGCTATTCCCCTGAAGGCGTTGGTCCCTGTGGCTGTTCCCTGGACCCTAAGAGTGGGTTTGCAGTTATTGGAGATACAGCCAGCA
The DNA here is from genome assembly GCA_014155875.1 of Cepaea nemoralis. NCBI lineage: Eukaryota > Metazoa > Mollusca > Gastropoda > Stylommatophora > Helicidae > Cepaea > Cepaea nemoralis. The sequence continues at coordinate 8,711 of JACEFZ010010306.1, read as the reverse complement.
AACCTGATAAATAGTGTAGTGTCGAATCAATACCATTATTATTATTAATCTTTTTTTCTTTTTCTTCCTTCTTCTTCGTTTTCGTCTTATTAGGCTTCTTAATGAAACGATGCTCTTATTCTGTGAGAATCAAAATACATCTTGTAAGCACAAATAGCCGGTCTACCTGGCCCAGGTGTTAAACGACTTTCTCCGTAATCCCGTTTATCCACAGTGGGGTGACGCAACGCATGAGAATTGATAGCGGTTCTCGCAGCGTTAGTGACTTACGGGATAAGAGAGCCGGCCGCTCAGAAAGCAATGGCAAACTACTGAACGTAATCTTGCCAAGAAATCAACAAAAACGGTAAAATGATGATGGTGACAGCGATGTCCTGTAAAGGATATGCGAAAAAAGGCACAAATAATTAACAAGGGAGATTACAAATAGATTACTGATAATCGGCAGGGAAGAATAGTCGCCCTTGCGCCAGCAGCGAACATTTTGTAGTCAGTGTCAATTTGGGGGATGTACTTACATAATTAATTGTCAGGCCTCGTTCAGTCATACCACCGTTCTTCTAATTGATCTACCAAAATTCAAGTTTGAATGATGAATGTCCCTTATCCTTGGTAAATCATACACTCCGGCGGCAAAACCACAGTTCAGTCTCCATTAACAAAATGACCCAGGCAGTGCGACGCAAACCTGGCAGCCGTTAAAACAACGTACACACAGACCATTGATTGTGTACTGCTGGCCAGTCCAAACAATTGTACACAGTCATAGGACTTGGCAGGTCTGTTTAACTATTGAGACAGTCCCAGAGACACAACTTGACAAGTTTAACTATTGAGACAGTTCCTACAGACATAACCTGACATGATTAACTAGTAAGACAGTTTCTACAGACACAACCTGACATGTTTAACTAGTAAGTCAGTTCCTAGGGACACAACCTGACATGTTTAACTGTTGAAACAGTTCGTAGAGACACAGCGTGGCATGTCTGTTTAACTGTTTAGACTGTTCCCGAAGACACTTCCTTCCATGTTTAGACTATTCTCTGAGACACTTTCTTTCATGTCTGGGTAATGGCTACTTCTGTCTGCTTGTCTAGAGTATCCTACATCGCCTTCCTGGAGCCGTTTGCTGTGAGGAAGCAGGCGGGACTCCGAGACACCATTGTTGGCGTGTTGCAGACGACACACATAGAACAGCCATCCTGTTCCGCGGCAGACAGCACTCAGGCGGGACTGCAAGCAATCACCCACAAACTACATCAGAAGGTATGCCTTATCGAATGTTGGGGACTTGTTAAACTCCCAGGTCGAGCAGCCTTCAACCTGGTAACTGTAAATGCCTTGGTAAAGAAAGGCGACAGATGATAACTATCACATCAGCTACCGAATGCCGGTTGGTGTATACAACATGTGGGTCTGGTAACTTATGCACAGTGCGCTGTCCTTGCTTGACTAGTATAGCCTGGTGTTGCCCTAGTTACCAGGGGCGCCACAACCGTCGTTCCTGGATTATGATTGAAACATGTAGGCTGATTATAAATGAACCTCGCTGGTATCCATCTATACTCACATCCGTCTGAATGTCTTAAAACTGTCATCTACACCCACAGCCTGCCCCGTGTCATACAGCTGTCATCTGTATTTACATATGTCTGATGTCTTACAGCTGTCATCTATGTCTACATATGCCCCGTGTCTTACAGCTGTCATCTATATTTACGTATGTCTAGTGTCTTACATCTGTCATCTATATCTACATGTGTCTGGTGTCTTACATCTGTCATCTATATCTACATGTGTCTGGTGTCTTACATCTGTCAAATATACCCAGATCTGTCTCATGTCTTACAGCTGTCATAGATTTTCTGTCTCGTGTCTTACATCTGTCATCTATATTCTGTTTCTTGTCTTACAGCTGCCACCTACACCCTGTCTGGTGTCGTACAGCTGCCAATTGCATACATATCTTTCTCGTGTCTTACAGTTGTCATTTACATTCTGTCTCGTGTCTTACAGCTGTCTGGAGACTGGAAGAACCTCCGTCGAGCGTTCAAGAAACTGGATGTCACCGGAAAGGGATTCCTGTCAATCCCAGAGTTCCGTGCGGTGCTCAAACTGGCCAATGTGCTGCTGGACGAGGATGAATATATCACGTGATAAATGAATACGACCCTGAACTTGCCGCAAGATCAATATGAACAATTTATAGCAGAAAACATTCAAACCTGGGAGTAGACGAAGTGTGAGAGCTCAGTGAGCATGTTGTGTTTTCAATCCATTAATTGCTTCTTCTTGCTTTCTTCTGTTGGCCTGCTGCTTTTGCCGTGAAGCGTCGCAGATGAAGCTGCAGAAGTGATGTTCTGTTATTCCATTTCCTTGTTGCTTGTGTTAATGTCATATGGATTTCTTCATTGTCTCTTTTCCTGACCAAGTACTACAGGAGACAATGAACATCGTAAACTGATTAGAGAAATTAGACTAGACAGTCAACATTTTTGGACATTTATGGAAGAAATGATTGGAGAACTTAGTGACAACTGGCAAGATCGAAGGAACAGACCAAGAGGAAGACCGAGAGCAAAATACCTGGATGGCTTGGCCACATGGCATGGACGAGACAGGAACACTGAGCTGATCCACGACACTGGTGATCGAGTGAAATGGCGAGTCATGACCGCCCACGCTTTCCGGCATGGCACATGATTGATTGATTGATGTCTTACAGCTGTCATCTATGTCTACATATGCCCCGTGTCTTACAGCTGTCATCTGTATTTACATATGTCTAGTGTCTTACAGCTGTCATCTATGTCTATATAGGCCCCGTGTCTTACAGCTGTCATCTGTATTTGCATATGTCTGATGTCTTACAGCTGTCATCTATGTCTATATAGGCCCCGTGTCTTACAGCTGTCATCTATATTCTGTCTCATGTCTTACAGCTATCATCAATATTCTGTCTCATGTCTTACAGCTGTCATCTATATTCTGTTTCTTGTCTTACAGCTGCCACCTACACTCTGTCTGGTGTCTTACAGCTGTCATCTATATTCTGTTTCGTGTCTTTCAGCTGCCACCTATACTCTGTCTGGTGTCTTACAGCTGCCAATTATATACATATATTTCTGGTGTCTTACAGTTGTCATTTACATTCTGTCTCGTGTCTTACAGCTGTCTGGAGACTGGAAGAACCTCCGTCGAGCGTTCAAGAAGCTGGATGTCACCGGAAAGGGATTCCTGTCAATCCCAGAGTTCCGTGCGGTGCTCAAACTGGCCAATGTGCTGCTGGACGAGGATGAAATATATCACGTGATAAATGAATACGACCCTGAACTTGCCGGCAAGATCAAATATGAACAATTTATAGCAGAAACATTCAAACCTGGGAGTAGACGAAGTGTGAGATCTCAGTGAGCATGTATTTGTGTTTTCACTCCATTAATTGCTTCTTCTTGCTTTCTTCTGTTGGCCTGCTGCTTTTGCCGTGAAGCGTCGCAGATGAAGCTGCAGAAGTGATGTTCTGTTATTCCATTTCCTTGTTGCTTGTGTTAATGTCATATGTGATTTCTTCATTGTCTCTTTTACTCCATATAGCCTTCTCTTTGTGTGTTTGAGTGTGCGTGTGAATGTGTGTGCGTGCGAGTGTGCGTGTGTGTGTGTTGTGTGCGTGTGTTTATGCAAAATTCTGGAGGACTTGTGGTCCCATTGTCTCCTGTTCACCAGCGTAAACAATGAGCGATACAATTAATGAACACATAATAAAATAATAATAATAATAATAATAATAATAATAATAATAATAATAATAATAAATGCAGCCATATTATTATCATCATCATCATCATCATCATCATCATCATTTGCATAGAAGGACGGACTATCTGTAGCAAATGCCGTGTCTTGATACCTGGGTGTTTTCAGTTTTCAGTGCATGCCCACTCTGTATTGTATTAGTTTGACAACCAAACTGGTGTGGTGTGTACATGCCAGTGTGTGCTGGTGTGGTGTGTACATGTCAGTGTGTGTTGGTGTGCTGGGACCTCCGTTTAAAGGAGAATTATATTAAAAAAGATCAACTGAAGAAAATCAAACTGTTGGTGTTGTTGGGTTGTTTCATACACGTGTTATATGTGTTAAACATGAACCGTCAGCACATGGCTATAATAAGGAAAAAATAAAACGCACGCACGCACGCACACACACACACACAACTGAAATATAGGCATATTACAAAGACAATTAACAGAGAATTAAACATGAACACGAAATGAACATCAATCAATCAGTCAATAAAATGCCGTCTCCACAAGTAAGGTTGTCTGCAACACTTGTTGTCTCTAGTTTTGATTGCATACTCTGGGTGACTTCAGCTCGTCCATCTCTGACATTATCTGCCCACTTGTACCACTGTCTGCCAAGTGCTCGCCCGCCTTCCATATCTGACATTATCTGTGTCATAACACTCCCTGGGGTGAGGGGAACCTGCTGTCACACTTTAACAACGGGATGTCTTTAGCCCCGGGACATAGGTGCCCTCAGTCCACCATCCCCTTCAGCCATTGGATCACTATCTCCCTCGCTATCAACCAAGGGACGTTACCCCTTTCAAACCTCGTCCTGAATTCATGACACAACTCTGGTATCTAACTATGTAAATAAGATGGGGTATTATACAAGATGAATGATGATGATGACTCCGAGGAAGGCCTCACTATATCTATGCAAGACAAGACATGGCAAGGTTCGAGTAACCTCAAGGAGGAAGTTAGTTAGTTAGTTAGTTAGTTAGTTAGTTAGTTAGTTAGTCGTCGTTCCAACCTCATAGCAACGGGTTGTCCCCATTATGATCCGTTCCTGTGCCAGTGAATATCGTACAAAACGCTCCCCACTGCCCAATGTGAAAAGTGGAAAAGACAGGAGTCTCGACAAACAACAGCCCGCACAGATACACTGTGCATAATGCCGCCGCCAGAATGTCAACACAATAGTCCCCCACGAAACATCCAGTTTATCTCTGATGGAATCGGCAGTCATTTTCCCATCTGGATGTTTCCTAGATGTTCACCCACACAGTCCACGAAAATACAGTTCATCGTCGATGGCAGTGGCAGTCAACCAGAAGCCCAGCAGCCACGCATTTCTGCATAAGGCAAAAACCGGTCAACTCTGGGACATAGCCATCTACCATCGCTGCGAACATGCAGTCACGTTCCAAAAAACCTCGGGCAGATTCAAAAGCATTTCACACGAAACTCACAGCTCACAGTGTCGCGCCACGCACTCACTCAGTAGCAGGGCGGCGGAACCATCAAGGCTCCTTAGTCGCCTCTTACGACATGCATGGTAGGCTACAGTGTTGCTACTCTTTGCTTCCCTTATGGGCCCCGGCAACACACGGAAGTGTGAAGTAGGAAGTGTCATCATAGTAACCGGTCCAAGTATCACGCTATGCGGTAAGTCAGGCACGCTCACTGAGGATATCCTGCCTCCGGCCAGGTATAGGCTTCTCCACCTGGACAGGATGGTCGGCGTGTCGAACCACTAGCTCTTGGGGCCTCCGGTTGATGACGTCACTGGAGTCTGGACCACAGTAGGGTAGGGCTAACTACTGTCTCTCGTGTGGCTGGGGAACCCGGACACTTCTCTGAAGAGTCTGGAAGTATCGAGTGCATTGCTGGTTTAGCGAGATGGTGATCTCTCACTCAATGGTAGTAGCAGTCCCAACTGTCTATGCGACCAGCGTAGATCATCTGACTCATAGCGCAGATATCACAGCACAGATACATCCCTCGCTGAAACGTGGCACTGTAGATAAAGTTCAAAGTAGAAAACAGTTCTTCCTCAATCTCATACTCCCCAAGGGACCAGGCACGAGATAGCGAAGACATCATAGCTAGCTGGCAGGAGGCAATCAGTCAGGTTCACATCTGGGACAATAACAACGTCAAGATACTTGCCCAGGTGGAATAAAGAACAAGGCAATATGGTGCTGTCATGGTGAACAACCTGGTATGCTTGCTTGCTTGTTTTCGTTGGCTTGAGCTCCAACGCAAAAGTCCTGTATGTCGGATGAAGGCATCCTGTTGTCCAACATCAGTGTGATGTCATACAGGACCTGAGTTTTGCGTGAGTATCCGTTGTCCCATGTCTGGCTTATTGGTGTGCAGACTGGTGGTTCCTCGCCGTACAGGCAGACACTCTCCGACTTCGGAGGAATCGGCGATCCTACTGACTTTAGCCAGGACCCCGAAGGGACCTGTTGCCCAGGACGCTCGACGAGGACGCGTCAATAGGTCTTGGCCAGTATATAACCCGGCCCTGGTGCCTTGGAAACACCTCTGCGTCCCAACAACCTGGTATATCAGACGTGGAGTGGGCGATGGGTTAGCTGGCCCCATACTGAGACGTAGCTCTCGGTTGTAGGTACCTCTCGCTGTGGTAGTGGGCTCACAGGCTGCTTACATCGGCACTCGCCATAGTCCGTATCACTGGACTCGTCACCAGATCGTCGCTCTGCTCTCATCAAGGTAGATCCTTCAACCAACAGCACGACTGTGAAAAGGGGAGCTGTTGTCACTGCACCTGGACATCTTCTTCTTCTGCGTTCATCCAGAGTTTTTTTTCGGATGTGATTGCGTTGTGCCTGTTTACAGCAAAGCTGCGATCTTGCGCCGTTAGGCCAACACATCCGACTTCTGCGGGCATTTGTTGACCGGGTTAACCATCCCGGGGGCACCTTGACATGATGTCAGGGCTCTTCAAATCCCATCAAGACACTTGTCGTCCCGCTCTCCACCCCTTAGCACTGGGCCAAAATGTCGACTGCCTGCCAGCTACCTTGGTTCCCAACTGAACTCTCTGTCCTAGACGTTCCACTGCGGCTGCGTCAGACATGCGCAGTCCGTAGTGTCGGACCACCGGTTCCGCCAACCAATTTCTGGAATATTCTGCAAGGGTGAGCAACAGCTCTGGTCGGGTTGTGTCATTTTACTGGTTCTTTCCCTTCGACCAGTAAATTTTTACCTGGCTGCCAGATGTCTCCCCGGACATTTCACCTGGCAGAAAAATCCCGAGGCGAACCGACTGAGTTTCGTAACAATCTGCCCACTTGTACTACTGTCTACCCGCTGCTCGCCTGCCTTAGCGCGTCCATCTCTGATATTATCTGCCCACTTGTACCGCTGTCTACCTGTTGCTCGCCTGCCTTCCATCTCTGACATTATCAGCGCACTTGTACCGCTGTCTACCCGTTGCTCGCCTGCCTGCCACTCCTCCATGTAGTAAGTTAGCTGTATGTCTTGTACTGGAGATCGCAATCTACCCCAACTACGGTAAAAAATTGATATTACTGTGCGAACGTGTGTATATTTCAGCTTGAACGATTATCTAATTATTTTACTCAGTTTTGTGTGACTTCTGCAGTATGTACCTGACGAGATGAAGCGAAATGTGCCAGGCAATAAATCGTACAATCTATGGTTTGTGTCTTCATTATTCAAACTATGGTCTGTAAAGACGGCAGGGTGCCAATAGTAGCAGTACAAGATCTGTAGAGAATACCACGTGATAACGATGTGCCTCACAGACTAGTCAACAGTTTGTGGCAAAGCGAAGCATCCACACCTTTGCCACATTGCATGAATCCAGCATGGACGGCAAAGATCTCGGAGTAACAGAAAACCATTCGCCATGGGTTGCTGCACTGGGTCGTCAGCGCACTGATGGAGAGAACAGTGGCTTTCCGCCTGGGAATGTGGACATTGGTTGCTGTGGGAGAGAACAGTGGCTTTCCGCCTGAGAATGTGGACATAGGTTGCTGTGGGAGAGAACAGTGGCTTTCCGCCTGAAATGTGGACATAGGTTGCTGTGGGAGAGAACAGTGGCTTTCCGCCTGAGAATGTGGACATGGATTGCTGTACTGGGTCGCAGGTGCTCTGATGGAGGGGACAGTGGCTTTCCGCTTGGGAATGTGAACTTGGGTTACTGCACTGGGTCGCAGGTTCACTGAGAGAGAGAACAGTGGCTTTCCGCCTGGAAATGTGTGCCAGACATCTCCTTTAAGGCTCCACAGGTTGAGTTGGCGAACCTGAAGACTGAGGTCGTTAGGACGACGACTTTATTCAAATCCTGCGCCAAACAGGCCAAGGCCGACAAATGGGACGAGTTCTGCAGGAAGGTGTGCTCCGAGCAATCTCTTACGACATTCTGGCGCCTCCACAAGAGCATGAACGGTGCTGCACAACGTAGGGGTATTCCAGACTTTCAAGGCACAGACCTCGCATGGAAAAAGTCGGATGCGGATAAAGGTAAGGCCCTTCTTGCACGCTACATAGAACAGACTGACCAGAAAGACGAGCCCGCCAGACAGAGGACCACAACAACACTCTCTCAGTTGTGCGAGGGGGTCGGGACAGACGAAGAATGGACAATCACAGTTGACATATTGCGTGCGATGCTCAAGAAATCACCTAACACCGCCCCAGGCCCAGACGGCATCCGATATGGTGACCTAATGGTGATATCAGATGATGACATGGAAGAACTGGCCAGAGATTTCAACACCAGTATCCAGAGGGGTCAGGTCAAAGAAGAATGGCTACACAGCTACTTGCTGCCGCTGCCAAAACCGAACAAAGACCACTCCAAGATAAGCGGCTACAGAATCATTACGATGCAGAATACTGTTGGCAAGCTCTTTTGGGGGGAAA
>JACEFZ010010305.1:0-21648 GCA_014155875.1 Cepaea nemoralis | reverse complement strand
TTTTTTGGGATAAACAAAGACCTGATGAAAAGGAAAAAACTTTTTTCCCCTTTTGCCAACGGGGGGTTTTCCCTTTTTAAAACAGACGGATCAGCAAGATAGAGCTATTAGAGATAAATCAAATCAAATCAAATCAACTTTATTTTAAAAGGGTCACAAATTGGGCACGCAGGCCCGTCTTATATTCGGCCCTTCCAATTACTCATCTTTCGTTCATCAAGAGCCTTATACATTCACATAGGAAGAAAATAAAACATTGTGAAATGAATGTTGTAAACATAAACAAGATAAATTACCATGTTATGAGGCCCATCTCCCACCTACCCACACATCACCCCACCCACATCTCACCTACCCACACACGCACACACCCAGGGACACATACATACCCCACCAACCGACCCATCCCCTCCCGCACATCCCCCACCCCACACACACTGCCCTCACCTGTTCCCCCAACCCAAACACACTCGCCACCCACACAAACATCCACCACTAACCCACACATCCTGCGCCCACCCACATACACATCCTAACCCACACACCCATCCTCCACCCACACATCCTTCTCCCCACCCACACCTCCAACCACCCATCCCCCAAACACACCTATATCGACCACATATTCCCTACCCACGCACACACATCCCCCACCAACCCACACATCGCACATCGACTCACACATCCCCAAACCATACACACACATCCCCACAAATACATCTCCCTACCCCCCCCCCCACACACACACACACATCTCCCTAACCACCTATACATCCCCAATCCACTCACAGCACACGCCCCACCACCCACACATACACCCTCCACCCACCCACACATGCCCTTACCCACATCCCCAACCACACACATCCCCCATCCGCACATCACACACATCCCCTACCACACAATATTCCCAACCCACGCACCACACACATATATCCCTCACCCACACATCACACACCCACATACCACCAACACATACACCACCTACACACCACACACATATCCCCCACCCACATACCACACAATATCCCACCCACACCCACACATATACCCTGCACCCACCCATCCCGCTCATACCCCCCCCCCACACCACTACACTCATATCCCCAACCAACACACCACACACCTCTCCCCACCCACACACACATTCCCCACCCATCCACCAACACACACTCACTCACACATCCTCCACTACGCACCCACACACCCCCACCCACCCAACCCCAACCAAACATCTCTCAGTCACACATACCCCCATCCACACACATCCTCCACCCACTCACGCATCCCGCCCCGACACATACACATCCCACACCCACCTACACATCCCTAAGCACTCTCACACACCACCATCCACACATTCCCCATCCCCGCACACATCCCCCATCCACACACCCCCACCACCCACACAAGCTTCACCCAACCATCACACATTCCCTACTCACCCACACATATCCCCCACCCATACATACATCCCCGCACCCATCACACATATCCCCCACCCACCCATCACACACTATCCCCCACCCACACACTATACACACATCTCCCACCAACACACCACACACATATCCCTAAACCCACACACCATACACTTCTCCCCACCCGCCCATTACATCCCCAATCCATCCACACACATCCCCTACCCACACAACCCCGCCACCTATACATACTTCCCCCAAACCATCTACACATCTCCACCCACCCACACATATTCCCCACCCACAAACACACATCCCCCGCACCTGTCCCATACACACACCCTCCACCCATAGACACATCCCCAACGGTCAGATATGGTCAGAGAAGCCTTGGCACTGGTCACTAGGAAGGAGGCCTGTGAGGTTAAGGTGGAGGATATTAGACGGGTACTGAAGAGGGCTAAAGACACAGGCCAGGCCCGGACGGGTTGAGGTAAACCCATACGAGTAACATAAAGGATGGGGACTTGGAAGAAATGGCTCTTTGTTTCAACCTAAGCATTGGCTGTACAGTTACCTGGTCCCACTCCTAAAGCCAGGTAAGGATCACTCAAGACTTAATGGATACCGAATCATAACCCTGCAAAACACCTTTGGCAAAGTCCTCGAAAAGATACTAGCCCGCAGGCTCCAGCGACATTTGGAAAGTCGTAATCTGCTTCCCAAAGAGCTCGGGAGTTACCGGACTGGGAAGGACACCTGGGCAAATGTGGCTACTTTTGCATTTGATGTTTATGAGAGCTTCCAAGATAAACAAGGAGACAGTAGGCGGTAGCTCTTGACCTGGAGGATGCGTATAACAGGGTTAGGTATGATCGGTTGATATGCATACTGTTGAACATGGAGGTCTGCTCTTACCTTGTCAGATGGGTTGCGGCAGTCCTTTATGAGCGTACGGTTGCACTGCGCATGGGTACATGGACTTCTGATCCCTGTACGATTACATCTGGGTTGCCACAGGGATCTGCCATGTCCCCAGTGCTCATTAATGTCTACACCTGCAAAATCGCAGCTATTGAGACTCCAGATGTTGAGTAGAATCTTAACATTTGCAGATGATGTGCTGGTGTACAGACAAGGCAGAGATAGGGAATGTTTGGCTGCAGATTTACAGGTGGCAGTAAACAGGGTGAAGAGCGTCTTACCGAGTGGCTAGAATGCCGGATTCTCCTTCGGGAGACACGGGTTGGAATCCTTCGGTAAGGTGTGGAGTTGTTTTTTTTTCTTTTTTCTGTCGGGGGCAAAAAGAAAACTGAAACCTGCACAAATCGCGGGGACTGCATTAGCCAGGCGGCATTAATTTCTCAGGCTGAAGACCCCCCCCCTCCCTCCACCCACCGTACATAGCAAGATATTATATTGGCAGTAAATGATAGTTGTTGACAGTAAACAGGGAGGCAGAGTGGTGCAGGGACGCAGGGGGCCGTTGTAAACCCAGACAATGTATCGGTTGTGTGGTAATCCATGGATAACCGGATTATGCAGGCAGATGTGCAATACATTATATTGAATGGATTTCCTCTTAGTAGAGAGGATAAATTGAAGAACTTGGGTATCACTTTCGACAGGTCTATGTCTTTTACAGAGCACTGTGGAGGCTTTGGCGGTGAAGGCTGGTAGGGGACATTAATGCTTTTAGGGACGATGGCAGCAGCCGGGGTAGAACAGATAATGCTTTACAGGCTTTTTCAGCAGTTAATAATTTCTGTCATTGAGTATGGTTTGGTGCTCCTGACAGTATCAAAGAGCCAGCTTGAAAGGTTGGAGCGAATACAGAATGCTGCCATGCGGGTGAATCTGGGGTGCACAAAGGACACACGAATTTTATGCGTGAGGCATATCCTGGCGCTACCAACAATTGCGGATAGACATTGGGTCCTTCAGGCCAAATGGTACCTGAGAGTTGCTGCAGATAGGCATCACCCGCTGCATGCAGCCATGGATATGATCAAGGGTCAGAGACTAAGACTAGGCAGGTCCTGGATGGCACAGGCAGAATTATCTATACGAGAGGAAAGAGTGGGTTGAAGTACCAGAAGACATATCGGCCTGGCACAATGTAATAGTAACACTGGGTTGTGAGTGCAGGGAACGAACGAACGAGGCAGCGAGCGACACTGAGTTTGAGGTGCAACAACTGATCCAGAGTAATACACATCAAGGTGACATAGTGATCAACACCGATGGGTCAGTGGTGAGAAACAGACGTCTTTGCGAAGGCTAATGGGCGATTCTTAAAAAAGGGAGAGCCTGGCATATGAGGCTACGATCTCCAGCATGAGAATTTAGGTGGAAGCAGTCACAGCGGCATTCCGTTGTTTAGAGAGTATCACTGCAACACCCATTGTATTCATTACGGACTCAAGGAGTGTGCCTAGTAAAGTGGAGAAAGGAATGTTTCGTGTTGAATGGCTCATCTCTCTTCAGAGGTCACAGATTGTGAGAATTGTGTGGATTTTTTGCCCTGTTCATGCGGGAGTGCGGGGGAATGAAAAGGTTGATAGTCTGGCGGTGAATGCACTGTTTGGTGGTATATTACCTGGACAAGGGAAAGGTGGTCGTACGCCTATGGGACCAGGTGCAGAAGGTGGGGAAACAGATTGAGAAACCGTATATGGACAGAATTATATTGTAGGGGAATTGGCATGGTTTTGGGAATAATCTCAAAACTGAGAGGGAAACCCAGAAAAATTTTCAATCAGAAAGCGTGGGAAATTAAGAGTGTGACTCTTCACTGACTGTTGAACGAGAGGATAGAGCACGTATGAGAATGTCCTGAGTGCAGTTATATAAGTTCTTAGCTCAACTCAATTCAACTCTCCTGCCTTTTCTGAGAAGGCTAGATATTCTATCTCACTACCCAAGTTATCAGGGGGAGTTGTAATACTCGATGCCGAAGGTTTTTGTGAAAATTGTCAGCCCTGAATCTGGTATCTTCTAAGCCACGGCTTCCTCGTTTCTACTTCTGATCCTGGAATATTTTCATGTGTTAATTAATTAGATAGTGTGTTCACTGTGTATATTTATGGCATAATGTATACAATTTGTTACCAGTTACTGATATTCTGTTGCAGAAATAAACGCTGATTTATATTCAGAACTACTGGATGACCGTCTGTATCAAGACAGAAAGGATTAGACGTTTCCACGTTATAGACAGCGTACATATACACATCACAGAATCAGCGACATCTTGCAGTACACTAGTGTGTGACTTTCAGCTGTTTCGTGATCGTGACAGATTATTGCTTTTGCTTCCTCGATTGCGATCCATACAACATATTCCACACGTGTTTAGCGATCAATTCCCAACTCTCGTTACCTTGGAGTTATTCAGAGTTGTGTGACTATGTACCAAATTGGTATTTATTTCCCACAGTGGAATACCTTCTATCCGTCTTCATGGTTCAAATGCGATGAGCCTATAAAATGAGAATGTCAGCTCTCCTGTGCTCTCGTACCTCTGTTTGGCCAAGACATTATATCCAAACAAGATCCTTCGAATAATAGGTTTCTACGAGTGGCGTCCATTCAACCACTGTCGGTTTTTTTCTGAACTCTCTGAAGCATGAACCGAGAATCAGACAATAATCCTCTCAGTGGCTGAAGTATCAGAAAGTCATCTTAGTGCTGCAATGTTAGATGACGTACACATTTTCGCACTAAAGTGAAAACTTGCAGATCGTATTAACTTATACAGAGTTGTTTTAACGTTTCATTTCGTCGGGAATAGAGCTGTGGCAATATGCACAAAGCCTGGAATGAAAACTGTTATAGAACCATCAGTTGTTCCAAATGTTACTGTAACAACACAATCTAAAAGTGGACAAATTTCCTACAACAGTACAATGGAATAGAAGAAATAGTGGCTGGAGGGATGTTGTGAAAGAACAAATTGCAATGAACGACACAAGTGTTTCTAAATGCTACTTTACTCTGCTAGGTGACTTCCAAGTCCTTTATATTGGATCATTTATGGGCTTCACAGTGTTAAACCTGAACGTGTTGATTATTGTAACGATACTGAGAACAAAAACTCTGCACACCAACACAAACATCTTCATCCTGTCAGTTGCTGTACTTGATAGTTTCATGGCAATTTCCGACATCTCGCAAGGTGTCCTCTACAGCACTAAATTCAGATATAATATTCATGCCACAAACAGTATCGATGCCGTCCTCCTTGGAACAGGTTACGGTGCTACAACATTGTCATGTACACACATGGCGATTATTTCTATTGATCGGTATATAAATATCGCTCATCCGTTTTACTACATTTTAAATATAACAAAACGACGTCTCTTAGTGGTACTGCTTATTGCCTGGGTGTTTGGGCTGGTCTATTGCAGTGTACCCGCCATTTTCTATAGAGATGACAAGTATCATACCCAGTGCATTTCATCTCATCCTCCTGTGGAATATTTTTGTATCAATGCTTTCACTAAATATCATTGACTATGTTGTAATATGTATATGCTACTTTAAAATTGCACATTTGGCATTCAAGCATAAAAAGGCTGCCAATGTCCGTAGATTACAAACAGCAAACCCCGAGAATGTTATCAAATTACGGAATAATACAACAGCAGCCATGAGAAGCGTTAAATTTTTCATTTGCCTGTTTGGAACATTTTTTATTTGCACTTTCCCCCAAATATTAACAATTGTAATGACACTATTATCATATAACATACCAGATACAATACAGATTATAATTTGTAACGTATATGAACTTCATTCATTTATGAATTTTGTCATATATGTTTACTTGTACAAGGGTTTCTCCGATGGGCTGAAGAAATTATTGCTGGATATAATTAATTTTTGCAGGATACAATGTATTGACTGCAATGGCAAACCCCATTAAGGTTTGCCTAGCATAGAACTCCCATCTTTCCACAGCTTGTAAGGATCCATAGCCTCTTTTTTTTTGGGGGGGGGGGGGGGAGGGGTGAATATATTCTGAACCAGTAAAGAACAAATGTACCATTTTCTGTGTAGTCACCACTGCGTTCAATGCAAGTCCTCCAGCACCAATATTGTGCTTGGATTCTTGTAGTTAAAAATTCTCTCGGTCGCGTGTGTAACCACTTAAGCACCAGCAACTGTACCTCTTCATCGGACCGAAAAGCTTTAAAACTTCCTACACCACTCTTACACTTGCTGGACTTGACAGGCGTGCATTACCATATTGGAACTTCATTCGCTGAGGAATTTCAGGAGGTTTCACCCTTCACTGATAAAAACAAATGGAGGGGGGGGGGGGGGTACAACAGAACGCTGCTTCTCTTTGATGCATGTCGAAAAATGGGGGTGCCATCTTTAAACTGTCCTTTTGACGGCACCGTGTTCGTTTGCACCGTGTTGTCACGTACTTAACACTCTTGACGTCCTGAACAACAAAATCGACAGGTTACATGACAATAGCATAGTTATTGTAATTTCTATCACACTTTGAAGGTGTTCATTTGAAGCCACCTTGTATCAAGTTAAACAAAGTACAAGTCCCTTATGTTCGCCTCCAGGAGTATTGTGAATATAATGCTAGCATCTTATTGTTCTAACCAATCGGGGCTCGATGTGTGACATAACCAATCTCTGGCTGACCGCCTGTACTTCTCATAACATTTCCTGGCACCAATTTTAGAGCTGGGTACAGACATGGGACAACGGATACTCACGCAAAACTCAGGTCCTGTATGACATCACACTGATGTTGGACAACAGGATGCCTTCATCCGACATACAGGACTTCGCGTTGGAGCTCAAGCCAACGAACACAAGTAGCAAGCAGCAGCAGCAGCAGGCTGAATCGATCAAACAGCCTGGTCTTTTTTTTTTTAAATCGCCGACCTGACAAGCACATCACTATCAGGATGGCAGGGCAAGAGGGCTAGACACTGTGCCACCTCGACCCCCGCCCCCTCAATATGCCAGTATCGTAGGGGATATATCATGTAGCCTGTTAAACGGGTATCTGGGTTCTATTCTCTATCGTCTTCGTGTAGTCCATGCCGTGTGGCGTTGGTAATCATGTCTGTCCACAGTCTTCTGTCTCGTGTACTGCCAATCTTCTTGAAGTCCATGTTGTGTGGCGTTGATGATCATGTCAGTCCACAGTCTTCTACCTCTTGGTCTTCCTATAATATCTGACACTGATGTTCCTCCATGCCATGATTTCAAACTGTCCAGCGTCTTCTCTCTGGTCTCCCTCTGCCTCTCTTCCTCTCCAACCTTCCCGTTGTGACGACATACTCCACCTTTCCCATTTTCATGACATACCCAAATAATGTGGACTGTCTTCTTCTGATCAGAGCAACCAGTTCTCTTTGTGAGTTCTTACAAGTCATTGTAATCGCTCTGTCTAACTGTACACCGGGTTCTGATCTTTCTTCTATAAAATCGCATTTTATATACATATAAGGAAAGCATCATAATAGAATAGATGTAAAACAGTGTAGAACTTTAAACAGAATAAAGAAACTATTAGTGAATAGGAATTGATTCAGAAATGGGTTCCTTTATTTATTTTTGTATTTTTAGTCTGTAAACTGTGCCTACGTTTATTTACCCTACCACCACCTTTCTTTACACTAGTGGTTGGTCAGAACTGACGCCTCTATGTGGTAAGGTGTAGCAGTTTGTATTTATTTGTTGTTTCTCGGTAGCGTGGTTACATACTTGTTTCTTTCGATTGTGTGTATATTTATATGAAGTTTGTTGGCGTGTTTCACAAGTGAATCTTTAACCCTGTTTGTTTATGCGTGATATAGAGAACCTATATCTCTGTCTGTTGTTCTGCCACACTAGAGAATCTATATCTCTGTTTGTTGGTGTGCACACTAGTGAGTTTATATCTATGTTGTTGTGCCACACTAGAGAATCCATATCTCTGTTTGTGTTTGTGCCACACTGGAGAATCTATATCTCTGTTTGTTGGTGTGTGATACTAGAGAATCTATATCTCAATTTGTTGTTCTGCCACACTAGTGAATCTATATCTCAGTTTGTTGGTGTGTGTGTGTCATACTAGTAAATCTATATCTCAGTTTGTTGGTGTGTGTGTCATACTAGTGAATCTATATCTCAGTTTGTTGGTGTGTGTGTCATACTAGTGAATATATATCTCAGTTTGTTGGTGTGTGTGTCATACTAGAGAATCTATATCTCTGTTTGTTGATGTGCCACACTAGTAGAATCTATATCTCTGTTTGTTGATGTGCCACACTAGTGAATCTATATCTCTGTTTGTTGATGTGCCACACTAGTGAATCTATATCTCTGTTTGTTGGTGTGCCACACTAGTGAATCTATATCTCTGTTTGTTGGTGTGCCACACTAGAGAACCTATATCTCTGTTTGTTGATGTGTGACACTAGAGAATCTATATCTCTGTTTGTTGGTGTGCCACACTAGTGAATCCTATATCTGCTGTTTGTTGATGTGTGACACTAGAGAACCTATATCTCTGTTTGTTGGTGTGCCACACTAGTAGAATCTATATCTCTGTTTGTTGGTGTGCCACACTAGAGAACCTATATCTCTGTTTGTTATGTGTGCCACACTAGAGAATCTATATCTCTGTTTGTTGGTGTGCCACACTAGAGAACCTATATCTGCTGTTTGTTGGTGTGCCACACTAGAGAACCTATATCTCTGTTTGTTGGTGTGTGATACTAGAGAATCTGTATCTCTGTTTGTTAGTGTGTGATACTAAAGAATCTATATCTATGTTTGTTGTTGTGTGATACTAGAGAATCTATATCTATGTTTGTTAGTGTGTGATACTAGAGAATCTATATCTCTGTTTGTTAGTGTGTGATACTAGAGAATCTATATCTATGTTTGTTAGTGTGTGATACTAGAGAATCCATATCTCAGTTTGTTGGTGTGTGATACTAGAGAATCTATATCTATGTTTGTTGGTGTGCTACACTAGAGAGCCTATATCTCTGTTTGTTGGTGTGTGATACTAGAGAATCTATATATCAGTTTGTTGGTGTGTGATACTAGAGAATCTATATCTATGTTTGTTGGTGTGCTACACTAGAGAGCCTTTATCTCTGTTTGTTGGTGTGTGATACTAGAGAATCTATATCTCTGTTTGTTAGTGTGTGATACTAGAGAATCTATATCTCTGAGGAGCGGCTGGCCGAGAGGCTAGAACGCCGGACTCTCATTCGGGAGACCCGGGTTCGATCCCTCGGTAAGGTGTCGGATTTTTTTCTGTCGGGGGCAAAAAGAAAATCCTAACCTGCACAGTTCGCAGCGACTGCACTAGCCAGGCGGCCTTTATTCCTCAGGCTCAAAGACCCCTCTGCCATACACCGCAAGGTACTATATTGGCAGTAAATGACAGTTATGACAGTTGGTGTGCCACACTAGAGAACCTATATCTCGCTGTTTGTTGATGTGTGACACTAGATAGCCTACATCTATATGCTTGAGAATGGTATGTTAGTATCAATGACACAAACAGCTCACACCGCAGAATGTGCTGTTTCTTTCCACGTTCAGGTTCTGGGTTAATGACCTTTTGGTGTTAACGAACACCAATGTGTCACAGAGCATCAACCCAGGAACGCATGCAGCGTACTACCTGTAAACTACATGCCGAGCTGCGTTGAATCCTTGCTTTCCTGGAAAGAGACTTACAATGGATATACATTGGGAACCACGGGTAAATTATAAGGATAGCATGTCCATCTCAGAACTTCGCGAGATCGACAACTTTCCGCTTTGACAACTAACAAGACAGTCCTTGAAACACAGATGCGGGCAATTTAATACAGAACATTTCGAACAATCATAATCTATCCCCCAATGCTGAAAAACATGCGCATACCGCAAGATGTTCTCTCATAGCACCAATTCTATACTTAATAAGACACGCACCTGATAGCCACTTTAAAGGAGTTTTTATTTACTTGGATATGCGATCAATTAACATCTTTTACTCATTACGTGACAGTGGACTGATAAATACTATACAAGAACGATAATTCTTGAATACATAACGTTCAAACAGTTCGATAAGATCTTAAGGTTCTGTTGCAGGGAATTCCGTTGTACTAGCTCGCTCGTGTAATATCACGCTCGTAATATGCATACTCCAGCACAGCATACAAGTACTAACTTTCTGTCTGCGTCATTGACAGTTATCTTGTGCTGCTGTAATTGCCCCTTAAACATCGGCTGTTGATTGTTCCATACAAACATTGGGGACACAATGGCCTGCAAGGAGTGGACCTTTATTTTTGTAATGATTTTCTGGACAGCTGTCATGTTTACACATATACAACCGTGAGTAGTTGTCATTATTACTATAATCCTGAATTTCTTGAATCATTTAGACACTATATCTGTTGCTTACCATTACTATAAGAAATAGACAAACAATATTCTTTGGTCGTGTGATGAAAAGACAGGTAATGTACTGCCACGTAGTAACTCCGCTGACCCTCCTCTAAGTACTCTATTTATTAGCACTACCCTTCTCACACAAGTATAGGGTCCTCTCTTCATTTGGCTCGGTTCTGAGTCGACTATCATGGCATCTTAAATAATACCAACAACACTTTGTTGAACAATAAGTACGTAGCTGTTCATTGACGCTGTGCACAATAGATAACATGAACTCATGTGTGTTCCAGTCAAACCTAATGTTTATTACTGAATCGCCCTACACATTAGCTCTACACTAGGCCGGCTATCTGCCGTATCCGCCTTCCCATGTACGTTGCTGATGTCTGGTATCGTTCAAACATTTCTCAGTTTTCCTACTGTCATCATACACAAGCATGTATCATTATAGGCAACAACTGTCAATAACTCTCGCACAAAATACTCACAGTATTTGGATAGTATAGCCACTAACTACTGGTCCCTGTCGAGATTTCTACTTCGGCCTAGGGTGAGATTTAACTATCGTTTTCCATTACACATGATCACCCTGATACCTGTTTTCCTATCTGTAGTTTACTGGGACACATCCCAAACGTTATCCTTCAATGTCTTCTACATGGATGGTCTAACTTCTTGTCATCATCGCTGGTCCCCGTCTGTTTCTTTGTGACGCTTTCCATCACCAAGTCAGCTTTTGTGCGTTCAATGTGCACTATCCTTTTCTACTTCCCGATTACTGTATCATCAGTCCTGCGACACATGGCATGTACAACATCGTGACAACTGAAAAAAATCAGTGGGAAAAGGCAATCTAAGAGAAATGATGCGATAGCACGGAGGAATATCATCAGCTTAGTTAATTTAGAGCACCAAGGACTAAAATCAGAGCAGAGACATGAATGCCAGTTGGCAGGGCACATAATGATGATGATGATTACCTCTACATTGATCATCATACATGTATTATTTACACGACATGTACATCGAGTGGGAGGATCCTTAGCATAGCAATAGTAGACTCATTCATCAAATGTGACTGGCCATGGATTAAGTATGACAGACAATGAACAAGTCCTTAAAGAAACAAATGAAGATCGTAAACTAATTAGAGAAATTAGACGTAGACAGTCAAAACATTTTTGGGCATGTTATGAGAAGAAATGAATTGGAGAACTTGGTGACAACTGGCAAGATCGAAGGGGAGAGACCAAGGGGAAGACCGAGAAGTAAATACCTGGATGGCTTGGCCACGTGACATGGTCGAGACAGGAATACTGAGCTGATCCACGACTCTGGTGATAAATTAAAACATGTCAACATGATGAAGATGATTGCAGATCAACAAATGTATGGGAAAGACCTTAGACTTGTAAAAAACATATATTAGAAACTACAAACTGCCATAAAGATTTATAATGAAGTAGGTCAATATCAGCTTATTTAGAGAAGTTTGGGACAGAGATGTGTAATGTCTTCAAATCTTTTTTCCTTGTACAATGAAAATATTTTTTAGAAATGTAGAAGATATGAAAGGAATCACCATTAGGGGACGTAACATCAGTAACATTCGATATGCGAATGTTACAGTATTGATTGCCGACAATGAGCAGAATCTGCATCATTTAGCAATTGAGGTTGTTACACACAGTGAACAACTTGGGTTATAATTTAATTGTAAGAAGACACAGATTATGGTCGTCACCGGGAAGAAGGAAATACCACAATATAAAATACAAGTAAATGGGAATATTCTTCAACAATTTAATCGGCACAATTATCTCAGAACAGTCATAACATCTGATGGGAGATAACTTAAAGAGATAAGAACAAGAGTCGCCATGGCGAAGGTAGCCTTGTCAAGATGGAAAACATACTGACCAATAAAAAGATGTCATTTGCTACGAGAAAAAAAAAAAGATTGTTGAGGTGCTACATAGAAACAATACTTTTGTACGGGTGTGAAGCGTGGACAATGAGCAGACAAGCCGAAAAACATCTGATGGCTGTGGAAATGTGGTATCTTAGAAAAATGCCAAGAATACCATGGACAGACAGAAAACCTAATGACAAAGACCTACAAGAATCATATGAAAACTATAACCTGATTAGAGAAATTAGACGTAGACAGTCAAAATGTTTTGGTCAGGTTATGGGAAGAAATAAATTGGAGAACTTGGTGACAACTGGCAAGATCGAGGGGAAGAGAACAAGGGAAAGCAACGAAGTAAATACCTGTATGGTGCCAGCGACTAAGGATTGGTGACTATTCACTTATATTGTGTCTAGACTCTAGTGTTGCCAGCTGCCGTATGATTTGATGGTCGCTTTATCTTTCATATTTGTCGCTAGTTAGTTAGTTAGTCGACAGATCATCCTCATTGCACATCGAACCATTTAATCCATAAGTGCTCGGATTCCCCACCCCCACCTCAGCAAATCCCACAGCGTGTAGCGGCTAATGACACCAGTTCTGTGTTGGTCTTCTTTGGCTTCCTGCGTAGTGTTCTTGTTTGGCCACCCCTCTTTTAATTTGCTGTTCTCGCAGTCTGGCCATGGTTGTAGATTCACAGTCATCACTTGGTTCTCGCAAAAGTCTTACTTCTCGTAGAGCATTCAGAATGTCAAACTGGTCCATGGCGCCTCCGCCCTCCACAGTAGCCTCACCTGCGAGCTTGTCAGCCCGCTCATTTCCTTGTACTCCCGCATGCCCTGGCACGAAGATGACACTAATCTTTGCCAGCCGAAACCGCTCCAGAGGCAGCAACCATTCTCTTCGGATCCACCCCATCTCTATCCTCTTGAGCATGTACATTGAGTCGCTAAGGAAACATGGCCTAGTGAATGTTTGTGTCTCGAGTCATGTTATTGCTTTATTTACTGCCATGACTTCCATAGTCAGGCTACTTGTGGTCTCAGCAAAAGCACCAGAGTCCTCCTTCACAATTCTTCTTCCGGCCTGAGCAGTAAAGGCCCATGAGCTTCTCACATGTCGGACGACCGACCCATCTGTGCAAATGACAGCATCACCGACTAGCGAATTCTCGAAAATTAACGCTTGTACTTCCGCCTCCACAGCAGCCGGGTTTTCTTGTCTGCATTTTCTGTCTAGTTGGATGCAAATTGAAAAGGATGTGCAGAAATCTGTTGGCACTTGTACCCACTCCTCGCCAGGTTCTAAGTCCTCAAGTGAACACACCTGTTGAAGAATGTCTTCGGCTTGACCCATCCACGACCGTCCTCTTTTTAACCTGCTGCCCTTCACCTTCATAATTTCACTATGCAGTGGATGTTGTGTGTTTGCGTTAACTCTGAGGTAGGCGCGTTGCTCTGCAAACTTGTATTCTGTCTTCAATGGTTGGAAAATCAAGAAGGTAGCACATCGCCCTGCATGCTGTATCTCTTGTACATCCAAGAATAATGCGCATAGCTTCATTCTGTATCCTTTCCATCCTTTCTATCTGCTTACGGCTGAGAGTCAGGATTGCCATCGCATACTCAAAAACAGACATGACCAGCCCCTCGTATAGAAGACATAGATGGCGCTGCTCACAGTTTGCTGCCGCCATCACCCGCATCGCAGCCAAACCCCGCTTGGCCTTTGTTATCACCTGGTCTATGTGCTCATTATAAGCAAGGCTTCGATCAAACCGTATCCCCAGGTAATTCATTGCCTGCGTTCTTTCCACGATCTCTGAACACAGATTAACAGTTGGTGTTGGAGTGTTGACAATATGATTATTCAACGAGAACCAAGTCACTGTTGCCTTTGTTGGGTTGACCATTGCCCCAGCTTCACACACCAAGTACTTATGCGATTGAGTTCGGTTTGTAGTTCCACAGCAACCTGATCTCTATCCTTACCCTGACGATACACTAAAACATCATCGGCATATGACAATGTCCTACCAGGTCCAGTGATCTGCTCACTGGTGATTCTCACTGTGTAGGCGTTGAACAGTACCGGAGATAATGGTGATCCCTGTGGTAGGCCAGGATATATTGTTGTTGGTTCCGAAGTCCAACTGCCACATCTAAAACTACTTTCCGTTGGAAGAGGGCTGCAGCGATCCAACTAAGGAGGAATGGACTTATTTTGAGTTCAAGAAGCTGAAGCATTAAAAATCCAATGGTACTCTGTTGTACGCGTCCTCAAGATCAATCGCTGCAGCAAAGGTTTCAATGCCTGAGTGGAAACCTTCATAGACATCATGGGCAAAACTGCTGCATTGGTCCAGGTTTCTCTTTTTGGACGGTACCCACCCAGGGTAGGTGGGAAAACACCTTGCTTCTCTAGCTGGCTTGATATTTTCCTGGCAATTAACTTCTCCAGCAGCTTGCCTATTGTATTCTGCATGGTTATAACTCGATATCCCTGAATTTTTGTGTGGTCTTTGCCAGGCTTCGGCAAGGGAATCAGATAGCTGTGTAACCACTCCTCCTTGATGCTAGCACTCCCTATACTGTTGTTGTACATGTCTGCTAGTTTCTCTAGCTCGTTGTCGGTAAACCTATTGATGTCGTTCGTATCTTATGCCATCAGGCCCTGGAGCGCTGTTTTTTTATCGTCGAAGCACAGCCTTGATTTCTTTCATTGTCACTGTGTCTTCATCCGAAGTGTTCTGGGCCTTGCACGTGTCTGATGTGACCTCCTTGGCCAGATTCCGGCCTCCCATGTCTGTCTGGTTGTTCTGCTCTAGATAGCGTTCAAAGAGGGCTTTGCCCTTGTCCTCGTCAGTCCTCTGCCAGATGAGGTCAGCACCTTGGAAGTCAGAAATGCTCTTATTCTTGACTATCCCGCTCATGCTTTTATGTAGTCGCCAGAACAATTTCAGTGACTTGTCTGTGCTTACTCTTTGACACACCTCTGCCCATTTTTCACTTTTAACCACCTTGACAAGTTTTTTTTTAATAGCTTACTTTTGTGTGCATCTCTCTTTCTAAGTGCATGCAGGGACTAGGATGACCAACTCTGTTCTTCTTGGCATTTTGCCATCTCCTTACAGCACTACGCTTATCCACCCACGCCTTCTCCTCCTCAAGATTCCACCACGATGGCTGCTCCCAGCTTTTTTTCCTGCCCTGAAGCTTTCTGCGCTTGTCACGTCTTATTTTACTCACCACATCTTGCCCTGTACTGTCATACTGGAAAGTCTTGACCGTTATCTTGTGCTGCCTGGTTCTGCCTTTCTCCACCAATATGCTGCAAGGGTGGTGGTCGCTGCCGTGGTGTCCTAGGACACTCCATCTACACACTGTAGTGAGTGAAGGAGAAACCAGCGCCAGATCAATAGCACTGTCCTCATCCCTTGGATGGCTTGCTGTCCTGTTGATACAAACTAGGTCAATGGTTTCAAGTGCAGTCTCTGAGCTCCTCCCCCTGTGTGTTGGAGGAAATGTTTCCCCATGATCTGCCTTTAGCGATGAAATCACCACAGAAAATAAAATTTCTCTCGTGACCTAATATGCCACTTAAGCACTGCCACTTCTCGAAATCCATACTCGCGTTGTGGGCATAAACATTAACCAGCACGAATGGTAGACTGGATTGAACTTTTGCCGCCTGTATTTGTATGTCGTCATTGTCCCAACTGGATATGTCTAGCTCTGACACCACCATGCTGTCGCGAATGAGAATCGCCATTCCCAGATTTCTTCTGTTGTAGAAACATTTGAAGCAGGCAATTTGGAGTAGCTGATCACCCAGTCTCGTCTCCTGGAGCGCTACAATATCGTTCCTGTAAACCAAATTTTCTAACAATAGGACTCCGTTGTTTTACGCTGGTGCAGTTCCAATACAGAATACGGATATTCCTGAGGCCCAGACGGTTACACTTGAATCTAAAAGGCCTTAAACCACCACTCTTACCTTGTCGCTTGCAACCTGCGGGCGCCCACGCCGCCTTGTTAGGTTGACTGCCAACCGCTCGGAGAACACACATTGTTCCGCCATGTTGAAAAACCCGAAACCACAGAAACCACACAGCTGCGAAAAATTCACTCAAGGATTGCTTCGCTCGATGCACGAAACTCCGTAGCATCCGCGCAGATCTTGAGTAGAAACTCCTGGTTTTACATCCTGGCACACAAACTACAAGCGGTACACAAAATGTCGCTAGCAATCTGTTGCATGTTTGTGGCATGGGGTTTTGTTGTAGCGCTCGGACTCAATATATTTCTTTGGTGTGTCGTGAATACTCTATGAGCGCGGGCCCTGCACAGTTCATAACAGCTACCTCTTTAAACAACTCAACGCAGCTCGAACGATGAACTTTTTTTTCGTGGACTGTGTGGGTGAACATCTAGGAAACATCCAGATGGGAAAATGACTGCCGATTCCAGCAGAGATAAACTGGATGTTTCGTGGGGACTATTGTGTTGACATTCTGGCGGCGGCATTATGCACAGTGTATCTGTGCGGGCTGTCGTTTGTCGAGACTCCTGTCTTTTCCACTTTTCACATTGGGCAGTGGGGAGCGTTTTATGTGATATTCACTGGCACAGGAACGGAGCGTAATGGGGACAACCCGTTGCTGTGAAGTTGGAACCGTGACTAACTAACTAACTAACTAACTAGCTCCACCTGTTATTAGAAAAAGTTCTGCGGGTTCGTTAATGGTCACACGTGTAGGCCAGCGGTTGTACTCGGTTGTTAGAGATTCTTGATTTAAAAACAGCTAGGTGTTAATATGGATCATTCTAGGAAAACTACCTCTTGTCAAGAGGAATGGGATCTGGTTGTGGCAGATCGTCTGTTGAATATTTCTGTGCGATCTGAAGGAGGTCTTGAGGCGCAGTAACCTCTGGATTAGATTTTTTTTTACATTTTTATTTTTACATTACATTTAGGAAGTGTCGCCTTAAACTACTGCTGAGTCTATGGACAATTCTTGCCCACGTTCGTTCACACGATAACACTCACGGACCACAGATACCGTGCGAACTGCATAATTCCACATTCACCAGCGGCGTAAAGCCTGTTGGGTCTATAGAAAGCTGAGCGATTTTAACTGATGGTTTCATATGCTTTTTTAATATTGTCTGTGTGGATGTTTAAGACAACAAAGCAGCCAATGTTAGGCGACTACACAATAAAGGCATTACTATTGGTCAAGACGGCTTACAAATTGTACTGGTCTGTATATTTTTGCTTGATATTTTTGCATTCTGTTCTTTTTCTGTAATGTTCTGACCTAGAGTCATTCACTTATGTCATGGAACCACTCAGTTCTGCCATAGGATCACCTTGTTCAACACATGAATCACTCTGTTCTGCAGCTGTTGTGTGGAACCCCGTCGTTTTAACTTGTTGAGGCTTGTAGAAATTATTATTATTATTATTATTATTATTATTATTATTATTATTATTATTATTATTAATCAGACAGTGTCACAACAGAAATGATTAATGCTTTAAAAGAATGTGGAATAGATAAAGTTACCAGTCTGCTTAATACAATATATGATACTGGAAATATACCTCATGAATTATGTAATTCTGTATTTATTGCAATCCCAAAGAAATCAGGAGCCTTGGAATGTGATCAACATCGAACAATTAGTATAATGAGTCACATCACGAAGATTTTGCTAAGAATTATCATGCAAAGAATTAGGAGTAAAATACAACCTGAAATAGGAGAAGAACAATGTGGGTTTGCAGAAGGAAAGGGTACAGTAAATGCTGTATATTTACTGAGAACCGTAATTGAACGATCTATAGAAGTAAACAAAGATCTACACCTTTGCTTTATTGACTACACAAAGGCTTTCGATAAAGTGAGACATGTCGACATGATAAGGATGCTTGAAGATCTACAAATTGATGGAAAAGACCTTAGACTTGTAAAAAACATATATTGGAAACAACAAGCTGCCATAAGAGTTGATAATGAAGTAGGCCAATATCAGCCTATTCAAGAGAGGTGTGAGACAGGGATGTGTAATGTCTCCAGATCTGTTTTCCCTGTACAGTGAAAATATTTTCAGAAATATTGAAGATATGGAAGGAATCAACATTGGGGGACGATGCATCAATAACATTAGATATGCAGACGATACAGTCTTGATTGCAGACAATGAACAGGACCTGCAACATTTAGTAGATGCAGTTGTTACACACAGTGAACAACGAGGGTTAGAATTAAATTGTAAAAAGACACAGATTATGGTCGTCACTAGGAAGAACGAAATACCACAATGTAATATACAAGTAAATGGGAATATTCTTCAACAAGTGAATAGGTACAATTATCTCGGAACAGTAATAACATCTGATGGGAGATGCCTTGAAGAGATTAGAACAAGAATCGCCATGTCTAAGGTAGCCTTTAGCAAGATGAAAAACATACTGACCAATAAAAAGATGTCAATTGAAACGAGAAAAAGAGTGTTGAGGTGCTACATAGAACCTGTACTTTTATATGGATGTGAAGCTTGGACAATGAGCAGTCAAGCTGAAAAACATCTGATGGCTGTAGAAATGTGGTTTCTGAGGAAAATGCAAAGAATACCATGGACAGCCAGAAAGACCAATGAACAGGTCCTTCAAGAAACAAATGAAGATCGTAAACTGATTAGAGATATTAGACGCAGACAGTCAAAATTTTTGGGGCATGTTATGAGAAGAAATGAATTGGAGAACTTGGTGACAACTGGTAAGATCGAAGGGAACAGACCAAGAGGAAGACCTAGAAGCTAATACCTGGATGGCTTGGCCTCGTGGCATGGTCGAGACAGAAACACAGAGCTGATCCACGACTCTGGTGATCGAGTGAGATGGCAAAACATGACTGCTCACGCTTACCGGCATGGCACATGATGGATGGATGGATGATTATTATTATTATTATTATTATTATTATTATTATTATTATTATTATTATTATTATCCTTCTTCGTTCCGTTTTCTAGTAGAGAGCGTCACATCTAACTACCCACCTCAAAGATTGGTTCAGTAAAATGAATTGGTAAATGCAGCATGCATGTGTTTACTGTTTGCATCTTCTATATTGATTCCATCTAAGGTAGCGAGCGCTATCTATCGTGGGTATGTTTTCGTTCCTACAATTTTACCAGAGCAGTGGTGTTACTGCCAACTCTTTGCAATTTCCAGCTGAGATGGGATTTTAAACGCTCACAATTAACACATGTGACATTCTGCTCTCCTGCCTTTTCCGAGAAGCTAGATGTTCTATCTTCTGACCCAAGTGATCATCGCGCTTTTGGTATTAGATGGCAAAAGTTCTTGGGAAAATTCCCAACCCTAAACTCAGTACCTTGTGAGCCACGGCTTAGTCGTTTCTACATCTCATCCTGAATATATAGTTTGTTCATTTATGATATAATTTATACAATCTGTTAACAATTGTTGATATTCTGTTGCAGAAATAAACGCTGATTTATATACAGAAGTGCTGGATGACCGTCAATATCAAGACAATTGAGATTAAAAGCGACCCCCATATAGACAGCGTGCTTATACACAATAAAGAATCAGCAACATGGTGCAGTATCTAGCATATGACTTCCAACTGTTTCGCGCACGTGACAGATGATTGCCTTGGCATTATCTGAAGGTGGCAAAAATTACAACCGCCATATATACTGTGATTATAGTTATACTGAAGTATTGATGTCACGTCACTAGCAATACGCTTATATGTGTTCAGTCAGGCCTATCAGAAGTCTAAAGGATGTGGACTCTGATTATCCCCGTTGGCTCGATTAACGTTGGAGCCATCCTCATCTACGGTCGATTCCCCACCTTCGTTACCTATTGGATAGGAGTTATCCAGAGTTGTGTGACTATATACCAAGATGTTATTTATTGGAATGCCATCTGTCTATCTTCAGTGTTCCAATGAGAGGAGCCTACAAAGTCAGAATGTCGGTTGTCTTGTGCGTTCGCACCCCTGCTTGGCCAATATATAATATCACACGGGTTCCTGCAGACACTAGGCCTGAACAAGTGACATCTAATCATCCATAGCCGGGTGATTCAGAACTCTCTAAAGCACGAACTTAGAATCACAGACAATCATCTCCACAATGGCTGAAGTATTAGAAAGCCATGTTGGTGCTGCAGTTGCAGCAGACATACCTATTGCCACTGAAAGAGAAACATCCAATATGTATTAACTTATACAGAGCTATTTGAACGGTGTCATGTAATATGGACCAGAGCTACAGCAATATGCACTGTGTCTGAACTGAAAACTGTAATTATATAATCGGAGATTTCGTCGCTGTTTTTGTTTTCCAAATGTTACTTTAACAACACAATGTAAACGTGGACAGATTTCCTGCAACAGCACAATCAAATCAAAGAAACAATGGCTGTAGCGATGTCGTGAAAGTGGAAAGAACAAATTGCAATGAACGACACACGTGATGCTAAATGCTTCTTAACATTTCTAGGTGACTTCCAAATCCTTTATATTGGATCATTTTTGGGCTTTATTGTGTTAAACCTGAACGTGTTGATTATTGTAACAATACTAAGAACAAAAACACTGCACACCAACACAAACATCGTCATTCTGTCAGTTGCTGTACTTGATAGTTTCTTGGCAATTTCTGACATTTCGCAAGGTGCCATCTACAGCACCAAATTAAGATATAATATTCATGCCACAAACATTATCGACACTGTCCTTCTTGGAACAGGTTACGGTGCTATAACATTGTCATGTATACACATGGCGATTATTGCTATTGATCGGTATATAAATATAGCTCATCCGTTTTACTACATTTTAAA
>JACEFZ010010304.1:0-21052 GCA_014155875.1 Cepaea nemoralis | reverse complement strand
AGTTGCATACAGAAACGTAACTTACGCTAGAAGGAAATTGATTCATCAAAGAGAGTGATGCATACTGATGCACCACACAGCATCAGACAGTAGTAACGAACCGAGAACCGGCTAAGAGTACCTAGTGTTAGTACAGTAACAATTAACATTAGTAATTAGCACTTATGGACTGAATGGTTCGATGTGCAACGAGGATGATCTGTCGACTAACTAACTAACTAACTAACTGCGTACACACTACAAAAGACTTGTGCAGTTTGTTAAGGAACGTTAGGAACGGACATTGTGTAGAGTGCAACCGGTCCATGATTAACTGTTAATACCACCGGTGTCTATTTCGGATGTTCATGAAATTGGATTACCAGAGGTCTACAGAGGCAAAGCAGTATCCGGCAAGATGGTTTCGGCAACGGGTGAGAAGTACATGTTCTGACGTAACGTGCTGTGGTCTATCTTTGCTGGGATCAGCTGACTGGGTTGCTGTCTGAGAGTCAGAGTCTACACACTTTATAGAACACGTCACACATTTTCTTCACATACACGTCTCATATACGTTACACTTTTATTTTAATAAATTAATCTTTATTAATTTTTAGAAGCAAGAGTTGTTGAGTATGTTGCGTTGGGGAAGTATGAGAAGGGGCATAGTACGACAGTGAGAGAGTGATAGGAAAAGGTGTCCATAGGCTGATGGAGTGTGTTGGACGGAAGCTGGTGGATTCTCCAGAATATTGAGAGGGAAAAAATATTATAATGTGGGTGTCGGCTCTCTTCACTCCAGGGACGACACTGTAAAGGAGGACACGACATTATTGGGGGCTCGTCCGGGATTTGAACCCGGGACCTCTCGCAAACGGAATCTTTGGACAGTGGGATCTCTCGTAAATGTGATATTTGGACAGCGGGATCTCCCGTAAACGGAATTCTTGGACAGTGAGATCTCCTGCAAGCAGGAACCTTTGACAGTGGGATCCTCTGACAACGGGGTCTTTTGACACGGGATCCTTAGTTATAAGAGGGAGATATCATTTTGGAGAATCCAGCTAGAGTGAATGTGGATAGGGGTTAGGACTAATATCTTACCTGTTCACACTTCACACGTCTGCATAGGTCTGTGGTCCTGATTCTACTCTTGTCACTGCGTGAATGTGCTGTGTGTGGTAATATCTAGATTTATAGTACTTGTTCATATATCTGTATAGTAATTTGCAGTTATATTGTACTAGACCGGCTAGCTTACCTCTCTGTATAATGGCCACCCTAAACTAACACGTAGAATTAAAGGCAAAGGGGGAAGAAATGGGATTGGCGGGGTCTGCTCTAACGGATTACATACAGGAAGTGGAGAGAGAGTATCGTCAAGCAGAAAGGGAAGATCGAAAGGCCGAGTTGGAATTGAGAAGGATGAAATTTGGAAGCTGAGCAAGCAGCTAGGAAATTAGAAGCTGAACAAGAAGCACAGAAAAGGGAGCACGAGTACCGGATGAGGGAACTCGAGTTGAAGAGTCAATCTAATGGAGAAACTGAGGGAGCAGTTGGCAGGTTCCATCCATCCCAGGATCAACACCAGTAGGTGGAATGGGTACCATGCTATGAAGTTTCCTTTAGCGGTCTACAAGGAGGACAAAGAGAAGATGATCAATACCTTCAACACTTCGAGGCTATGTCAGTTGCTAGGGTCTGGAGCGTAACAAATGGAATCTTAAGCTATACCAGGGATTAGCGGGGACGGGATACGAGGTTTATACTCGCCTGCCACCAGGACATGAGAACAATTATGATGAGTTAAAGACGGCTCTGCTGAAACGATTCGATGTTAAGTCACATACCTACCTGGAAAATTTCGAGCAGCGAAAACGAGAACCCGGAGAGTTGTTTTGCCGCCTACAGTTTGCGTCTTAAATCTATCTCCATAAGTGGATGGATTTGGCTGGGTTCGCACATGACTATGAGAGTCTGAAGAGCTCATGGTGGTCGACCAGCTGAAGAAGCAACTGTCTAAACCTCTCAGGACGTTCCTGGGAGAACAAGGAGCGGAACGTATTGACCTCGTGACTAAATTAGCAGAACGGTTCGTCGAGGTACATGGGGAGGCAGGGGAAACCTTTTCCACCAACACCAAAAGTCAAGAGAAACATGACAAGAAGAAAGCCAAAAACTCAGGAACAAAAAAGTGGGAACCTTATGTGCAAAAATCAGAGGATAGTTCAGAGAAGAAGAAGGAGGGAAGCAAGAGCACTTCAAGCTCTACACCTAAACGACCGTGGTCGGAGAAGTGGTGTTCAATTTGTAAGTCACCCTCTCACAATACTAGGGACTGCAAATCGAAGGCTAAGAACCCTCACTTTGCAGCATGTCAAGTGACTTCCAAGGAGGTTGTCACGGAATATGCCAAGGTAAAAAAGGAAGCTCGCCACCAGGAGAGCTCACTCAAGTCTGGCACTAGAAAATCTAGGACAGGGAAATGGTGCAACCAATGCAAGTCAAACACGCACAATGCTATTGACTGCAGGGGAAAGTCAGGAGACACTCAATTCGTCGTGTGCTCAGGGAAACCTAAGGTGGAGCCCACCGAACAGGTCGAGGCCGAGGAAGAGACTCCAGACCAGGAAAAACCACCTGTAGTGGAATTGGTAGAGGTTAACGGTCGTCAAGTGGAGTGTTTATACGACACAGGACTGGACGGGGAGGCCGTGATTTCTGCGGATCTGGTACATCCAGAACAATTCACAGGTGAAACCTTGGATATACAGCCTGCACAGAAGAGTGCTGTAGTCATGAAGTTGCCCATTGCTAATGTGGAGATTCGGTCAAGGTACGTCACCGGCACCATCAAGGCCGCTGTATTGACCGATCCCATTTTTCCAGTCATCCTAGGTTGCCGGTATGTCTTTCTGGGAATGCCCAGGGAGCCAATTCATATGGGAGCAATGCAGACTCGCTCTCAGACGAAAACGGGAGAGGCAGACGCAATTGTGACTAACCCAATGCCGGGGGAGCTACGAACTGCCCAGAGTGAGGATGATACTTTACGTCCTTGCTACAAAAAGCTGCAGAAAAGTGCTGATCCACCAGGACGGGGGCAGTACTACATGAAGAATAGGATACTCTACAGGAGAGCAGGAAGGGGAGACAACCTATACGGTCAGTTGGTCGTCCCAAAAGCTCACCGGTCCCAGATTCTTCATAGGGGGCATACCATTTTCCTTTAGGGGCCCCACATGGGTATTGCCGCCCCATGCAGCGGATTTCCTCCCAATACTTTGGCCGGGAATGACAGATGATGTGCGTGGGTATGTGAATTCCATCCCCTGAGTGCCAGGGTGGCACCGAAACACTGGACAGCCCCTTTGGTGTTGGGTGAGAGCCCGTAAATGAACTCCCTTTCGAAGGGTAGCCTCGATACGTGGGTCCACTTCCCGGGAAAAATAGGAAGGGGAAACCCTGTATATACTCAAAAAGGTGGATTGCTGTACAATGGGGGGTTTGAGGCTATACCGTTGACCACGTTTGGGACTCGAAAAGAGTGGCGGACGCACTGAGGGAGGCCTTTACCAGTTTGGTTTTCCCGGGATAAAATTCTGAACGGAAAAATGGATCTCAGTTTTGTAAAAAACCCTCATGGAGGAGGTATTTGGGGTTGTTTCACTCAAAACACTACATAGCCAGCCCTTCCCAAAACCCTAAACCCAAAATGGACAAGTAGAGCGTTTCAAGGGCACTTTTGATGAAAATGCCTCAGGAAACTACGCAGGAAAAACCTGATAGGGGGGTAATTATTCCCAGCAAGCCACACTCTTTGCCTATGGGTAAATTTCCTCATGGCTAAACCAGGACTACCACCCCCTACTTTCTTTTTTGGGGGTCGTCCAATAAAAGGAGGGTTGGAAGCCATGTTGAGGATTGGACTGACGGGGGGACGTCAGAAGAAGTGTTTTCTCATCCTATCAATACTTTGGAGGAAACGGGAAAAGAAAAACCCACAAGGGATGGACTTTTTTTTTGGAAAATAAAAATTTTAAAAAAAGGGCCGGGAAAAAAAGAAAAATGCGGCTTACTAAAACCCCCTTAGGTCTAAAGAAAGATCTCAGAGGTGGGAGATAAAGTTTGTTGTTTTACTCCCCAACGGGAAAAAACCCAAACTGTAGATAGGGGGCAAAGGACCATTTCCCGTGGAAAGGGTTATCCAGAACCAACTATCAGATCCGGATCCGGGGAAAATCCCAAGATTTTCCATATCAAACCCCTTGCGAAATAAAGAAGATAAAACCGGAACAAGGCAGCTCACCTCCTGGGAATCGCGTTGCCGTGGAGACAGAATTTGGGGAAAAAGCGAGGGGAGGGGAAAATTTCCCTTTTTTAAAACCCCGGAAACTATAGGGATTGCAAGTGCCCCGATCTGACCTCCCGGAGAGGGAAAAAAAACCCCGGTTCTAAAATCCCCATAAAGGGGATACTGACTGATAAAACCCGGGCGAACGAGGTTTGGGGTTTAGTTCGAGTACTTTTTACCACACAGGAGCCTGTTCGCCCCAAAAAGGGTTTTCCCCGTGCCAAATTTTCTTTAAAGAAAAAAGGCCCCCGGAGGAGGAAATCCAAAAAATGCTGGAGGTGACGTGATTGCACCATCCACCTCCCCATACAATGCGGGGGTAGTTTTGTTACGCAAACCAAGGGGAAAACACAGGTTGTGTATAATTACCGACTGCTGAACAGTCACACACAATTTCGGGTGGAACCTTTGCCGAATCCAACTCACTTTCGCTAGGCTCCATAGGCTCGGTACTTTTCAAAGGTGGATCTGAGTCGGGGGTACTATCAGATACCAGTCAAACCGGAGATTCGACCACTGTTAGCTTTCAGTACACCCAGTGGACACTACGAATTCAAGGTCATGCCCTTTGGACTCAGCAATGCACCTAGTGTGTTTACACGCATGATGAGGACTTTACTTGATCCTTTACAGGATCCGTCCATCATCTCATTCATGGATGATATTCTGATTTCCAGTGACAGCTGGATGACCACTTTCAATCCTTGGAGAGAGTGTTTAATAGACTCAAGGAAGCAGGGCTTACTGCTCGTCCAACCAAGTGCATGATTGGTTACCAGACTCTGGAATTTCTAGGTCACACCATCACTCCAGGACACATTGTTCCAGAAGAGAAGAACCTGGAGAAAATCAGAAATGCACCTAGGCCAAAACGAAGAAGGATGTGCGATCTTTCTCTCGTTGTGTGGGTTCTACCACAAATTTATCCCACATTTCACGGAACTGGGAGCTCCTTTGACGGAAACCTTGAAAAAGGGATTCCCGGATCAAATCATTTGGACACCAGAATGTGAGAATGCCTATAGTCAGTTAAAGGAGGCCTTGGTCAGCAAACCTGTATTACAGCTCCCTGACCTTTCCAAACCATTTGTGTTGAGAACGGATGCGAGTGCGATTGGAATTGGAGCCGCTTTGTTACAGGAAGGAAAAGACGATGCTTCGGTTTTGAAACCTGTGGCATTACGCAAGTAAGAAACTTCTACAGGCGGAGAGGAATTATTCAACCGTCGAGAGAGAGTGCTTGTCCCTTGTATGGGCAGTGCAAAAATTTCAGCCATATTTGTATGGAGTTAAGTTTCGGGTTCAGTCGGATCATCAGCCCCTGATGTTCCTGGCTACTTATCAGAAGCTCAACGCACGTTTGATGCGGTGGTCATTGTTACTTCAACCGTATAATTTCACAGTAGAGTACATTCCTGGGAAGGAAAATGTTGGAGCGGACTTCTTGTCAAGACACCCAGCTCCTGAAGAAGAGGAATGAATCATCTGGATTTAACTCATGGTGGAGAAGAGTGAGATGGACTACTCTCTTAAGAGGGGGCCTATGTCACGAGCTCGCCATGAGTTAACCAGATAATAATACCGACGTTTGCTTGGCGTATATTTTCTAGGCCACAACAGTCGTACTAACAGAGTAAACACAGCTGCACGGGATACATCAGGTCAGCCCATATACACATTTGGCGGTGAGTGAGAAGGAAGGGATAAAAACGCGTTGGCAGTTCATAACAGTTAAAATCACATATAATTGGCCGCTCAGGATATGGAATGGTTCCGTTTGTCATCTATGGTTCCGGACATCAGACGGAATGGAGGTTTTGACTGTCAGCACATGACAGAAAGTTGAGGGTGTTATTGAAAACAGTGGAACACCTGCCGGACATGAACAACGTCACGTGCACAATGTAGCTTGTTTGGGAAAACCATGATTGGCAGCTTGGTATCGAAACTCTTTGTTGGAACTCGACAGTAACTCTCTAGATTGTTTTGGATGTCAGAACCAGTGATGACAAATCTAACATGGAGGGAGCCCGAGGGAGGATGGATCCCTGACAGGGGATGATCTGCCACTGTGCCACCTGTGTGGGGGCATAAAGGATAACGTCACGTGGCCAACTTTGGTAGTTTGCCATATAAACCCGAGTTGGGATCAACTAGGGTGGACTTGAAAAATGCTCTAGTCATAGTGCCAGGGCACTGCAGTGCTTAGTGGAAATAATATCTACCGTGTGTTAATTAGTGACTTAATTTTGCACGTGCCTATAATGGCAGATGTAGATATGATTGATAGGACTGCAGTAGTGCCATTTAAGGTATAACCTATTATAATATATTCGTTATAATTACTTTAGGCAGTAGCCTTGTTAAACTATAGTGTGATGATTAGCACTGTTAGTGGAAACTAGCTAGAGTAGTGAAGTGATACTTGGCTCTGTTAGCTAAAATAGATTAGTGAAGTGTTGATAAGCTTTACTAGTTGAGAATTGAGTAATGAGGGATAATTGGGATCTTCCCGTAGGTGTCCCTGGTGGGCGGGGTTCCGCATTCTGTTTGCTGATTTTTTCTTTGTCATAGCCTGATTCGGCTCTAGGTGGGTAGCTAATCTGCTCTATGACTAAGTCTAGTTAGCTAAAGATCATTAAGCAAGGTGATAGGCTTACACTCAGCCGAAGGGATCAGTGACTAGTACTATCACCAGATGTGTTGTTTCTATCCTAGGTTCCCTACCAGATCCAAGGAAACTCTACAAGTTTTGGGAAAGAATTAAAAAAACCAATTCTGAAGAACACCAGTTCAAGAGTCAATAAAGTTGCATACAGAAACGTAACTTACGCTAGAAGGAAATTGATTCATCAAAGAGAGTGATGCATACTGATGCACCACACAGCATCAGACAGTAGTAACGAACCGAGAACCGGCTAAGAGTACCTAGTGTTAGTACAGTAACAATTAACATTAGTAATTAGCACTTATGGACTGAATGGTTCGATGTGCAACGAGGATGATCTGTCGACTAACTAACTAACTGCGTACACACTACAAAAGACTTGTGCAGTTTGTTAAGGAACGTTAG
Source organism: Cepaea nemoralis (assembly GCA_014155875.1). Classification (NCBI taxonomy): domain Eukaryota; kingdom Metazoa; phylum Mollusca; class Gastropoda; order Stylommatophora; family Helicidae; genus Cepaea; species Cepaea nemoralis. Next base: position 13,646 of record JACEFZ010010304.1, on the reverse strand, counting down.
GAACGGACATTGTGTAGAGTGCAACCGGTCCATGATTAACTGTTAATACCACCGGTGTCTATTTCGGATGTTCATGAAATTGGATTACCAGAGGTCTACAGAGGCAAAGCAGTATCCGGCAAGATGGTTTCGGCAACGGGTGAGAAGTACATGTTCTGACGTAACGTGCTGTGGTCTATCTTTGCTGGGATCAGCTGACTGGGTTGCTGTCTGAGAGGAGTCTACACACTTTATAGAACACGTCACACATTTTCTTCACATACACGTCTCATATACGTTACACTTTTATTTTAATAAATTAATCTTTATTAATTTTTAGAAGCAAGAGTTGTTGAGTATGTTGCGTTGGGGAAGTATGAGAAGGGGGCATAGTACGACAGTGAGAGAGTGATAGGAAAAGGTGTCCATAGGCTGATGGAGTGTGTTGGACGGAAGCTGGTGGATTCTCCAGAATATTGAGAGGGAAAAAATATTATAATGTGGGTGTCGGCTCTCTTCACTCCAGGGACGACACTGTAAAGGAGGACACGACAATGGCATTGTTCAGACCATGAGTGGTACATTTCAGGACACCCCTTGGGGGTCATTACCGTAGATACAGAATTCAGGCTTTGTGTAATGCTTTTGGCAGGTGGCTTGCTGTTCGTCGGAGAGAGACCGAGCAAAATGAGATCAAACTTGCTGCAATGAACTCACTCCTCTCACCTTCAGAGCTTCATAGTTTTAAAAATTCAGTTTGCCACTTTAACCCTTCTGTGCCTAATGGCTATTATTTTAAAACCTGTAACTCAAGTATATATTGATTAGGGTAATCACAGTATGGACAATATCTTATTCTTCTTCTTCTTGTGTGTTCCACTTATGGACAGTATGAGTTAAAGTAACAGCAGACCAAGCCTCAAAGAGTTAAGTACACCAATTGTTTACAACAGAATTAATTAACATATGACTGTCCGGTCTTGCTGAGAAGATAGTGCAGTGCCTGCTTGTCTAGGGGTCATGAGTTCAAAACCTCATCCAGGCAACTTACTTTATAACTGACCCAGACAGGTTGACACAGACAATAAATGGCAACAACGAAATGTTCAGGGAAATAAAGGTGCCACAGTGGTTTTGACCTCATCAGCCATCAAGTGCCCATTGGTCTATAAAGATGTGGGGCTACCACCAAGTACCCAATAGCCATTAAGATGTGGGAAAGGGTACTTCACATTTGTTACAAGTGGCATCTTTTTGTACACCTTGTCTCAGAAGTGTGTAACTCTTTTTGTCCCGGACATTTGTTATGATTAAATAGTAGTAGTAGTAGTAGCAGCAGCAGCACTGGTATTACTGTAGTAGTAGTAGTAGTAGTAGTAGTAGTAGTAGAAGTAGTAGTAATAGTAGTAGTAGCAGCACTGGTAGGACTGTAGTAGTAGTAGTAGCAGCAGCAGCAGAGGTGGTAGTAGTAGCAGCAGCCGCAGAGGTAGTAGTAACAATAGCAATGGTGGTAGTAGTAGTAATAGTAGTAGTAGTAGGAGTAGCACTGGTAGTACTGTAGGAGTAGTAGTAGTAGTAATAGTAGTAGTAGCAGCAGTAGTAGTAGTATTAGTAGTAGTAATAGCAGCACCAACACTAGTATTAGTAGTGTAAGGTTTGTAGTCATTTTGCCACCTGTCCCTCTCATTATTTCCTATTCTTCAAGTTTTCAACGGCGAATAATCAATACTAATAACAAATATAATAGTCTGCTTATTGGTGTATCAGATGTACATGGTAATACTGTACCAGTAACAATGGTGATGCAGTGAACTCTTTATTAACATATGTGACACCGGCAGATGCACAATTCTTCTTCTTCTTCTTCTTCTTCTTCTTCTTCTTCTTCTTCTTCTTCTTCTTCTTCTTCTTCTTCTTCTTCTTCTTCTTCTTCTTCTTCTTCTTCTTCTTCTTCGTCCTCCTTCTCACATTTGTCTTCTGCTGCTGCTGCTTCATCTTGGGGTAAGGAGGACTTCAACCAACACATGTCATGCAGTGCCATCCTTTGTTTGCTGTCTCCTGCAGCTATTTCTATATTCGTCCCCATTGTAGAACAAGCACGCCAGGATTCTTCCGATCATGAGAAGTCCCCCTCCCCGCCACGTCTAATGCGTTGACCCCTTTACCTCCTTTAACAGTCCATCCTATTGTTCAGCTCTGTCTCTTACTCTTGTCTCCACGTATTTTCATCTCTCTCTCTCTCTCTCTCTCTCTCTCTCTCTCTCTCTCTCTCTCTCTCTCTCTCTCTCTCTCTCTCTCTCTCTCTCTCTCTCTCTCTCTCTCTCTCTCTCTCTCGGCATTCGTTTTTATGTTTCCACTGTTTCCTTTGCCGCTATAGGAAAGTACTGTCTAGTAACACTATCACCAAGTTTTCTCAATGTGGCGCTCTATCTCAGCGCAAGAGTCTTTTTCCTCACCTCATGATTCACTGACATGTGCTCAAGACGATACCCCTCCCTCCCAAGTGTAATTGCCATCACTATGTTGGCTAACTGCCGTAACGCGTGTTGACACAGTCCACCGATATGATCGCACTCAGACACATTCCCGAGATAGCAGCTCCACCTGCCCCAGCCGTTAACCCTGTAATTTAGCATTGTTACTTGAACTTCTACTGCCCCGGCTGAAATGGGTACCTGGAAATGTTCTAGAAACTAAAGGCGGGCGTCGTGATTATGACCACATCACTGATGGAATGCCGATTGGGCTGTAATTATAGGTCGCTAGCACCACATTCACAATATGTTACAAAGCGTGTAAAACGTTTTCTAGTTTTATATTTTCTAACATACATGGTGGACTGCCAAAATATCTAACAACGACTGTTCGATAGAGGCTAATAAAACTAGAACATCATCATCATCATCATCATCATCATCTTCTGCTGTCAAGCGCCGTGGGGAGGAATAATTTGCGTTCCAGCGCCCGGTGGGCGGCACTGGATAGTGTCAATCCGTGTGGTTGTACAATGTCTTTGATGTCGTCAATCCATTTTCTTCTTGGACGTCCTCGTGGTCTCGTCGCAGATGATCTTTGATGTAAGGCCAGTGATGGTAGTTGTTGGTGTTGCATTCTAACGACATGGCCAAACCACTTGATCTTCTGTCTTTCAGTAAATGTGGCACAAGGTGTTGATCCCACAGTCTGTCTGATAATAGCATTTCATACTCGGTCTCGGATTGTTAAGTTGGCAGCTCTCCTCAGGCATTTCACTTCGCAGGTGTTGATTTTGCGAAGGTGTAATTTGGATAAAGTCCAGGTCTGAGATTGGTAGCAAAGGGTTGGTGTGAATATGCTGTTTATTATCTGTCGTTTTGCGGGCATGGGTATATTTGGATGTTTCAGTAAGGGTGACAGTTGATATGTAAGTTAGAACATTATATACAACAATAATAAAGAGGCAAACAGCTTCTTTTTTTTTTTTTGGGGGGGGGGGGGGGGTCATGTGATGAGAAGAGAGGCAATGGAGAACATCGTGACAACTGGAAAGATTGAGGGGAAGAGAGGCAGAGACACATCAAGGGAAATGACGCTGGATGGATTGGGACTGTGGCATGGAGGAATATTAACAGTGGAGTTGATCCAGAAAACCAAAGACCGAGATCTGTGGAGAGTCATGAACGCCTACGCCAGCCGGTATGGCACTTGATGATGACGATGATGATGACATGGTGGAATTCTGTTTGTATTTGTAACCCCTTTATTTGTATATGTTGCAATTTTGGTTCGGCAGGTGTGGTTGAGAGATTTCGGTTCCGCCTCGCTGGGCTTCGAAGGTAGATAGTTTCCTCTTGCTAGATAGCAAGAAATGTTTACAAATAAAGTATTGATTGCTAATATCACGTGCCTTCCTGACCACTTGTGTATTATGCTCGGATGTCGGCACAAGCCGAATATTGGATAAAAACGGACGTGGGAGCGTCCTGGTCTCTTGTGAATTAAGTTCGAATTTTAAAAGCAAACTGGCATTTGTAGGGTAGTGCACGCATTTTTACATTCTCGCATACCGGGTTCCATTTCAGCCCCTTGCTTTGATTTTCGCAATAGTGTGAGCGTCGGTCGCTGAGAAATCAATGGCACAATGGCAAACTACTGAATGTTCTTCTTCTCTCGTTCGCTTGAAATGTGTCTATAACCGCGATGTTGTCTATTGTATGAATTTAACTGTACTACTGAATGTAAAATTGCATAGAACATTACTAACAGCCAAATGGTTCCGTCGCCCTGCTACTGAGTGAGTGCGTGGCGCGACACTGTGAGCTGTGAGTTTCGCGTGAAATGCTTCTGATTCTGCCCGAGGTTTTTTGGAACGTGACTGCATGTTCGGAGCGATGGCAGCTGGCTATGTCCCAGAGTTGACCGGTTTTTGCCTTATGCAGAAATGCGTGGCTGCTGGGCTTCTGGTTGACTGCCACTGCCATCTACGATGAACTGTATTTTCGTGGACTGTGTGGGTGAACATCTAGGAAACATCCAGATGGGAAAATGACTGTCGATTCCATCAGAGATAAACTGGGTGTTTCGTGGGGGACTATTGTGTTGACATTCTGGCGGCGGCATTATACACAGTGTATCTGTGCGGGCTGCTGTTTGTCGAGACTCCTGTCTTTTCCACTTTTCACATTGGGCAGTGGGGAGCGTTTTGAGTGATATTCACTGGCACAGGAACGGAGCATAATGGGGACGACCCGTTGCTGTGAAGTTGGAACTGCGACTAACTAACTAACTAACTAACTAACTAACTAACTAACTAACTAACTAACTAACTAACTAACAGCCAAATAATGTTGTGGTTGATTGCGAAGTCATGTAAAGGACATACAACTAAATTTCTTTAGGAAGAGGTCCTATTTAAAGGGCGGGGGGGGGGGGGTCTTCTCTTGCATATTGAGTTCGGATTCCAATATCAAGAAGGAAATTGGAGAAAAACAGGGGATGCTGTCTGTGTGGGGAGATACTGTGTGTATTGCCAGTTAACAATCTCACCACGACTTGTGAACATTGTTGAGTAGGCCGTGAAGACGCGGCCCAGCACAACTGTTAGGGTCAAAGAAGAGCAAGGTGGGTTCGTTCCACGCGTCAGTCAGTTGGGACTTAAATGTCGACTTCTAGTTCAGAAAGCAATGGCAAACTTCTGAACGTAAATTTCCTTGGAAATTGACAAAACAGCCAATAGGGGCTGAATATGATTGAAACGTCCTGCACGCAGTGTAAAATATACCAGGTCTGAGGCTGTAGTAACTTAGTGGCTAGACGCTCGCCTGGCAGTCCGGTGGCCGTAGGTTTGAATCCACATCGGGCGAATTTTGAAAATGAACCTGAGCTCCTCGGTCTACCCAGCTTAAAACAGGTACCAGGATATGACTGGGGAAGTAAAGACGGGCGCTGTGCTACTGACCAAATCGCGTTCCTAGCTCCGAGTTTTCTGTTAAGATGCAGAACAACGCGCCAAATGCATGTACAAGTGGCCTTTAGTTACTATCAAACTCATGGCCACCGAGCTGGTAGGCGAGTGTCTATCGCGTCCTCGTGTCATGTATTAGCGCACTGATATCCACAACTGTGCGTGTACTATGAACATTCGTGAAACTTTGAACTCCAAGTTGAATCGCGTGACATCTGTAAGCCAGCGGCGAGGTAAGACAGCGAGATAAAACTTCCTACATGTCATAACTCCATGTATAAACACAATGTGGAAATGATTAGCCTTCTGTGGACATGCCTAGCTTCCTGTGGACATACCTAGCTTCCTGTGGAGATATTAAACTCACGAGGAGATGATTAGACTGACCAGAAGGAGCTGCATTTCTCTCGTTATGACCGACATGGTTGTAGCGCCCGTGGGATAGCTTAAATGGCGACATTATTATCTTTCATCTGTATAACTCAGCGGTCATACTTCAATCAGACCAGTTCTCGCTGGTAGTTTTCAGGTATCAACATGTATACGATCAGCATTTGCCAGTAGTGTGTTGTGCTCAATTTTTAAACCTCACATCCCGAAACAATCAAATAAATCAATGTATACATCTGATATTTATACTTCACCTCGACACCGCAAGGTACAAGAGGAACATGATAAGATGAGATGAGATACATCTGACAACTGTATTATTACATTGGGTATGTGATTGTGAAGTGTTGGGACAATCATGATGACACCAGTTTAACACTAATGGCATTTGGAACCTTCCAACCGAACACACAACACCGGTAAACCAAGTACCAACAAGACACACCAAAATTACCATGACTTGGCAGTTTGTCGTGACGCATGTTTACACAGTATGTCGAAATGATTCCACACACCGGCCCGTTGTACCGAGCTATTCAAATCTGGTCATGCCTGCTATTGATCCCTTAGTAACTCCCCTGGAAAAGGCGAGGATTTAACTCTTTAAGTCCGTTAATTGGGCTAAACACGTTCAGGTTAAACACTGTTGTCATCCATCGAAGTAGCGGGCGCGCTAAGAATGTTGATAGGAAACTGAGCTGGTAATAGTGGAACTGTGGTAAAGCCGTGGACATGTAAACAATATAAAATAACACAAAGTAATGCAGCTTTGACAGAACAGAATTTCGTCGTGTATGTATTTGTTTGCTGATGAAGGCTAGTCGCCTCAACATCATGTATGTTTCGTAATTCTGTTCTGTAAAGCTGCATTACTTTGTGTTATTTTATATTGGCAGTGTTATGAACACGTCCGGACGCTTGTTCGACGCCTCGTCTCGTCGCCTGCTAAAATGAAGGCAAGATTGGCCACCTATTACTCAGGCCCACAATATGTGATGGTTCTGTCACATGACAGACCCACAACAGGAACCTGCTTAGGGGCACACTATTTATTCTTATCTACCTGAGTACTACTGAGCTGAAAAATGCTGATGTTGACTGCAACGTCCTGTAAGGGATATGCAATTAATAAAAAAATAATCTACCTGAGTGAAGTTGGTGTAGAGACTTTCCTCGCAACCGGAAGTCACACCTGCACGGGGATTGTGTTACAGAGCTCCCCTTCCCCTTTCCAAGTTTTTAGCGTCCAGGATTTCACGTCTGCGGAGAGACAGACATATTAGGGTGTAACCAGGTCATGATTCAGCAGAACATACACGGAATGGCGGGGGATTAGCCGTCAGCTGATCGTGTGCGTGTGACCTTCTCGGGTTTTATGTACTTCATTGTTAGCAGACTCTAACCCAGGCAGAAGTTATGCTTGAGATCATACTAACTTTGGTCGCGGGCGAGCTGTTGGGGCTTTAAAAAGTCGTTTAAAAGTCGACAGGATCGACTTCATTGCACCGGGTTTTATCCCATATGGCTCAGTCTCTGTCCGCAGAGCGGACAGCGTCGCACAAAGCACGAACTCCGTAGCTCCAGCGACGACCCCAGGAGTCTTCGAAAAATATGCACTCGTGAACCGAAAGACGCGGCCCGGATTCGAACCCACAATCTTCGGAGCCCGAGTCCGACGGCTTCGCCACGGAGACTTCCAAAGCTGTTGGAGCACACCAGTAATGGTTCCCTTTTACACGCTTGAGGCGCACTGGGCTTACGGAGCTGGACCCATTTTTGTATAGATCAACGGGGTCTCAGTGAGCGATGTGGTCGGTACCACGCCGGAGACCTTTACTTGGAGCACATGATGGTGGTGTTTATCCGCGAGTTACAACGGTCATCGTCGTATAAACAACTGTTTCCCACTGGCATTTGTGTATAGCGAACTCGTAGTCGCAGTGAAACTATTGGCTACGATTCTTCTTCTTCTCCTCCCCCTTCCTCCTCATCTTCTTCATTTTGTTCTTCCTCCTATTCGTCGTCTTCTGATACTCCTCCGCTGCACCGGGGCCACTACGTTCGTGGCTCCAGTACAAGCTGTACATAACTTCAAGGCCCATACAGGTGTTGATGGAAGGCAGTTGATTGATGCCATGTTTATTTACCTTCATGACTCTAAGTTGGTCAGGACTGGGATAGTTACCAGTCACAGACACACCCACACTCACACACACACACCCACACGCCTACCCAGCCTCACCCACACACTCAAAACACACTCGCCCACACACTCAAAACACACTGACCCCCACCCACACACTCACCCACCCACACTCACAACACACACACCCACACACTCGCCCACACACTCACCCACACTCACAACACACACTCACCCATCCATACACTCACCCACACTCACAACCCACTCACACACCCACACACACACACACCACACTCACCCCCACACACACCCACCCACCCCCACACACACCCACACACCCACCCACACACTTATCCACCCTCACCCACATACTCACACACCCACCTACACACTTACCCACCCGCACCCAGACATTCGCCCACACACCCAAAACCACTGACCCACACAGAGCCACATACTCACCCACCCACACACTGTCCCACACTCACAACACTCACCCACCAACTCCCACACTCACCCACACACTCAAAACACACCCACATACACACACCCATACACTCACCCACCCATACACACACTCACCCCCACACACACTCACCCACACTCACAACACACTCACCCACACATACACACTCACCCACCCACACTCATACTCACAACACACACTCATCCACACACTTACCCACACACACACCCCATCACCCACCCCAAATGAACCAATCTGGTACCTATATTATAGACACGTTCCAAGGTCCCCCTGTAGACGCAGTGTATTACCCAGCATGCATCAACAGCCTGAAGAAAACAGTGGTCCCCAAGCAGTTTCCTGCTATTGATCTGTGACATCATAGGACCATCACATCTGGCAGGCTTGAATGTGCGGAGCAATAGGTGGCCAATCTTTTCCTCTCTTAGCAGGCGACGAGTCCAGGCATCGAACCCTTGCCCCACAATGCTCATTACATCAGCGCAGTTCCATATCAACGCCGCTATGGCGTCCGATATAAACAGTCTCACTCGCTTATTATTGTGATGGATTGTGTCTCATCCAGTACCTTGCTGGCGTGTGCGAATATGCCCCTTCACAAATTGCAATCTCCGACGGCATGGGTCAATCCGTGTGTTGACGCCCTTCTGTTCCTTGAGACCAGACTGTTAAGAATCTTCTCACGCTGCTTTCATCTATCTCTCTTTCCACAAATATTTCCAGTTGTCATAACATGCTAAGTTTTTTGTCTTCTCATAACGCGGCAAAAAAAAAAAAAAAGAGAGCGAAGATGATTGCTTCTTTCTGATGTTAGTGATAAGATGTCTTTGGGACTCAGTTTCCCGTAAAATGTCCAGATTGCTCATTTTGGCTGTCCAATTACTTTTCAGCATTCTTCTATAAAACTAACTTGTAATTAGCTTGATGTAAAGCAGGATTTTGCCTTTTAGCCGCATAAGAATAGCGGGGTTAAATAATACCGGATTTGTAAACTGTTATCATATAAGCACTCCCATAATGCAATCTTTCTCCTGTCACACCAAATGCACGCCTGCCTTCTCACATAAACTGGGAATTCTAGAACGTCCGGGATACTGCCCATACATGCATTCTGTATGAATTGTTTTCACATGTTTCTGCATCTTGCTAGTTTTTCTTTTTCCTAGCGGTTTTTCTGTTCGTTCATGAATATTATCTGTCAAGTACAATTTTGGTAATCCCTTTTTGTCTGCTTCTGAGGCTGTTCCAGTAACTACCGTTCTCCTTCCAGAATGAGATATTTGGGAGGTAAGAATTGGTAAGACCATACACAAGAGACACATCAGGAGAATGAGGGGGCCTTGTCAACCAACACAGAACTGGCACTTTTAGCCGCCGGACGCTGATGCATATGTTGCCTTGGGGAGAGGAGGGGGGGGGGGGTTGCCTTAGCACCTATTGACTTGTCCGGAGTGCAAGAATAATACCCCAAGATACTATAATATACTATACTATACTATACTATACTATACTATACTATACTATACTATACTATACTATACTATAACTAACAAGCTAGCCAGCCAACTAACTGTTCTCCTATTAACCAAGAGGTCGACAACCTCTTTAACATAGAGCTCGGGAGTGTCCTGGGCCAAAACATGTTTTATTGTTCGTCAAATATAACATACCAGACACCTTTTCTTTGTTTATGGCCGCAATTTAGCAGCTTTTAGAGATGGTCGTGCTACTTGAGGATACCCCCCTGCTGCATTTAGTTCTGCCTTTACTTGTACTGTTAGTGTCTTGAGTTCGGATTTGGTCTTTTGTGCTGCTTCTTGGTTACCGCTGTCTTCCATTGGCAACGATTGGTTGTTGGTGCTCTTCTTCAGCATTTAGATCCGTTGTCTTTAGGGCTAGATTATTTTCGGGGGTCTTTCAGTTCAGGGTTTTGTCTAAAAAGTGTTAAGAAAGTAAGAGTTAATGCAGAGTTATCAAGAATGGTAAGAAAAAGCTTTCATAGTTAAGATAGAATTAAGACACTTAAGATATTGTCAATAAAGAGTTCAAATTGGATTAAGATAGAATTAGGAAAGAGTTCAGATAGCAGAGTTAAGATAGAGTAAACATAAAAGTTAAGAGAAGGCTAAGATGGAATTGCGAAAGAGTTAAGATTGGGAAGTAAGAGTTGTCTCCCTTTTAAATCTGCTGGGACAGAAGATGTTACAACAAGAGATTATTGCATTTAGCAATGCATAACTTGACTGCATGCGTCAGAATGAGAGCTGATCAAGACCCTACTCCAACTTCAAGTGGTCTAGAAACAGGATGCACCACTACAGTTGGTTTTAGAGGTCGAAGAGGGAAGGCAACTTCGATTCAGAAAATGCTATGCTGAAGTCGGATATTTCTAGTACAAATATAGCATTGACACAACGAAACCAACATTTTTTTCAGGAGGAACGAGCAGTAGCAGGGGAGGAGGAGGAGGAGAATAAGAATAAAAGCAGGAAGAAGAAGAAGGCCAAGCAAAAGAAAAATAAGAAGCAACAGAAATAGAAGAAGCAGATGTTGAGGAAGAGATATTCCCAAGACACCAAAGAAACTCTTGTGCTATGCCTTTTGGGAACCTCTCCATAATAAATATAGTAAATTATGAATACAATTTGGTAGATCTGCGGTAAAGCTGTGGAAATGTAACCAATATAAAATAACACAAAGTAATGCAGCTTTACAGAACGGAATTATGACATGTACAGGGCGTTGCAGTGACTAGCCTTCATCAGCAATCAAATACATGCACGAAACAAAACATATATTCCAGCAGACGATCCTCCGGTGACTACATTAAGGCATAATGACGGGGTGAGAAGAATAAAAAATATGAAAAAATGAGAGCAATGATGAGAAAATGTACCACTTCCACACATTTACCTGGGACTTTCACTGAACCGTTAACACCCACTACCCTGGTATCATCCCCCACCCCGGTCCCCATGACCTATAGACTCCCATGGCTACGTATAAAAGAGGATAAAGAATACATTCCTGGTAGTAGTACAGCCTGGGACTCTGGGATAAGTAACAACATATTTTTCATACTTTCATTTTCTCTTCATTGCTGGCATTGTTTCATCTTTTTATTCTTCTCATCCCATCCGTGTGCCTCAATGTAGTCACCGGAGGATCTTCTCCTGTACTATATGTTTTGTTTCGTGCATGTATTTTGTCCTATGTTAAAATCACGAGAGAAGACTGGACTCAACAAGCACATCTTTAAACTTATTATCTGTTGGGATTGTTGACTGACTTTGGTCTACACTCCTCTCTTATGTCTTTCCTTCCATATATCTATTTCTTTCACTCTCTCTATTATTCCCTCAACACATACTCCGACAACAGTTCCTTTCAACGATAAGATAAAAGATTTATTAATAAAAAAAAACTATGTCTGGTGTAGGTATGGATATTGTCTATGTAGTTGGTATGTTCTTCTAGTGAGGTTGCCAGATAAGATGTAGATAGATAGTCTCCGTGGTTTCTCTCGTCTCTTCTCTCAGCTAGAGTACAGGACATGACATAGATACAGAACGGTCTCACCCTGACAGCTCCGTCTGCTTGAGTCGGTAGATATATCCGTTGTTTGTAATGGAAAAATGTTCACCACTGTATGAATGTATTTAACCGATCACCATATGCTGTCAGCGTACAGAATGTTCTTTATTATCTTATAGCGTTCTTAATTCCATCCTGGGAAAAACACATCGAGTTTCTATTGTTCTCTATTTTTGTCCTGTAAAAGTTCTACACTGGATAGTTCTTAATTGATATAGGCACTTTGTATGCACCTTGCAAACTCTACGATACTGAGTAATTTGAGTCTTTTTCTTAGTTTGTATGATCTCTATTTTCCGTTCTCTGTCCTCTCTGACTTATTAAGATGCCACTTCTTTTCCTTCCTTTCTTATGCACAAGTGTCGTGCGTTATTACTTTAAAGGGCTTTCTCGTGGGTTATCAACACTGGGTGAACCTGACCACAGCCATCTGTGTCATCTCCTAGTTGATAAGTCCCGCACTGGTATGGAAACCTGTGTGATATACATTTAATAATGAGATCTGTGTCTGCTTCCTCTTCTCTCCTATGTGAGTGTCTTTTCCTCCAGCCGAAATGAAAAGGCTTCCGAAAAAACCCACTCTGACATAGGATAGAAGATTCACCTAATCGTCTATACTAGTCCTACTAATAGAAAGTAATGTTAAATGCACTTCACGCACATCTATATTCCTATGCTACCACTATACTATACTAAATTAATACCTTATAAACATCCTTTACTGAATTGGGAGTACTAATGCACCATAAATACACAAACGTTCTTCGGAACGCCGCACATCCCTTTCCATAATCCTTCTCTCCCGAAACCTAAGAAACACCTTCTCTCCACACAAAGACGTAGCCACTCTTTATATCGGTCATTTTTGCCGCATAGTCCTTGACATTGCTGGACCCCTCGCATCCAGACTGCATTATCATTGTTTAGTGGAAAATTTCCAGCTCTGAACCGTTCCATTCTTCATACATTCAGACCGCAATATGCTATCCAATAATGCTGTCTGTCTTTGTTGCAAACCAATTTTTCCACGCGACATTTTACCTGTACTGTTGGCCTCATTCTGGGTCTTGACCTAGAAACACATGCGCCTGGTCACTCCTTTGTTAACCCTTCTCCTACCTGGGTAGTCGGGTATACACAGTCGTCCATCTGGGAATCGTTAACTCTTCAGTATTTCACTACATATTTGTTTCCTGATGAAGGCTAATCGCCGCAACGTCCTGAATATATCATAATTCTATTCTGTAAAGCTGCATTAATTTGTGTTATTTTGTATTGTTTACATAAGAAATACAACACGATGTGTTTGACAGTACAACAGGATGCTATGCTGGGGCAATTTGTAGTTCTTCTGTTCTAACAGACAAGCAATTACTTCGTCGCTTGACAGTGACGCTCTTCAAGTGCTGTGTTTGCACTACTTTATTATAGGATGTCCAGACATTGACTACAGCCCTGTCCTACTTAAGTAATGAACGTTAACAAATATGACATCCGCTGACTTCCTTCCATCAAAAATTTAACGGCGTTGTCAAGAACCTGATGCTAACTTCTTCCGTTGTTTGAATAACGAAGACACAAGCAACAGATTGCACTATTTATTGCTA
>JACEFZ010010303.1:0-52344 GCA_014155875.1 Cepaea nemoralis | reverse complement strand
CAAAATTCGAAGGGGTTTTTTTTCCCATAGCACTTTTTATTGGAAATTCAGGGGTTTTTTCCTTTCCAGGTGGCAAAAATGCGAAACAGCTTACTTCCACTGGCAACTATGTTATGAAGATGGTTCCATTCAAAAATCTTGATGTGTGTAAGTTTAATTTAGGTAGTCTGAAAAACGCTTAAATTGTGACTTTGATTCAATTATGTTGGTCCGATTTTGAACTTTTTTTTCTTTTATTTAATGAATGTCTAAAATTTAGTTCATACCTCCACAAATTGGTTGGTCCACTTTAGCATGCGGCATGTTGACTTTCGTACTTCACGTTGTTCACGCGACATTCAAGTAAAAAATCGAGTCCTGTATGCGGCACCATTTATCCATCTGTAACAATGCGTGTACAGAGGATTAACAAGTTCTGCTGTGTTAATTCAAAACAGGCTTTATTTACACATGATGGTCAATACAAAATCCAAGTACTAATCAATTATGATGTTGACTTCTCTTCCCTCGTCCTTGGTGGTAACTACCCAACAACAAGCTACGTCACGACTTGAGCATCCTTCTTACTGTTCTATATGGATGCTCAAGCGTGCTGTAGTCTTGCACCCCTAAGCTAATACTGATATGATATTCATTCTGCTACATGTACGTCTGTCGTCCGATTACTTGGTGTTGGTGCATTCTGTTCGTCTGTCTGTTGTTCTTGTCGTGAGAAGTATGGTTTCAGCATGTTGATATGAAATATCTTTAATTTTCCTTTTATCGATATTTGATAATCCACATCTGATATTTTACTTTCAACGTTGAATGGCGCTTGCCAAGATGTTTGTAACAAGTTACGTTTATCAGGTAGTAGAAGCAAAACCTTCTGGTTTGGTTCAAGGTGTATAGTTTTAGCACCCTTATTTGCATAGTCGTGGTTTCCATTGCTCGACACCTGCTTTAGGGGTCCAGCAATTTCGACCGCTACTCTCATATGGTCTAGATGCTAATAATGACCGTTGAACTTCGGCCGTCACATGCTTTCCCTTTCGTACAAGATGTTGACAAATAGTACACGAACGACAGAAAAATGTTATGTCAGAACAGAATTTAGGCCAGTAAAAGTGTGACAAAACTCTGGCTCGCGTTTTATCATAGGCCAAATGTCCAGCAAACGGTGACTCATGTGCGATCTTTAGCACATTTTGTCGGTATGTTACAGGTAACACCGTCTGCTGAATTTCATGGTTATTATTTGTGTAATAACGCATGAGAATTCCGTTAAATTTTCTAAAGTAACAAGATGCATTTTTAGCCACTTTCGCTTGCTCACCCAACAATTTAAAATAAGGTGCGATTGTTTGATCGGTGCTTTGTGCCTCGATAAATTTCTGTCGATTAGTGTTGGTATCTGCACCACTTGGTGTTAATAGCTGTAGCATTTCATTTTGTAAGTCAGTATAGTTTGTTTGTGTATCTGACCTTGTTACAGCGTTAGCCATGTGTGTGTTTCCAGGCTCTTGTGTCATCGTCTGTACATTGTTTCAATGAATCTAGGCATCCTAAAATGAGATCCGAGCATGGATCTTGCAGGATTGCGCAAGTACATGTGCCGGTAAGGAACGGGGTATTGATATGCGCTTTTGCCAGTGGGTATTTCTCAATGGTTCCAGAGAAAGTACGGCATTTGACAAATTCACCCGTGTAATCTTCTGGTCTAGCAAGTTCTTTCCTTAAACCCAGTAGAGTGCTTCCGCTATCAATTAAACATTGGCATGGTTGATCATTGACCAGTGCATCGTAGAACTTACGTTTACCTCTGGAGGCACTTGCTGCGTTAGCATCTTCATTTGAACATGGTATTACGTGCCCACATTTCAATTTACCATCCGCATGAAACTGGTGGCATACGTCACATTTCTTAAAGTCTAATATGTCTGTTACTACTGCTACACTCTCACATTCATTCGTTGGTAACACATTCACAAGTTCCGGATCAATGTCACTCTCATCGTCTGTTGACATATCGATGAGTGCTGCATTATTTGCCTTCATTCGTTGTCTACCAATACATTTATTGCTATAGTGGCCATAACTGGAACAAAAGTAACATCTAACAGCACGTTTAAATGATGTTCTTCTGCTTTCTTGCTTCTTTAACACTGCTTCTAAGTGTGATGGATATGCGGGTTTTTTTTATCACACATAGAGTAGGTAGGGTGAAAAAGACTACAATACCCACATCGAGGTGGCTTCTGATATGGTTTGTCCTTCTTACGGTAATCTTTCTGATTGTAAGATCTATCAGGTACTTTGTTTGCAAAAGCAGTGATTTCTGTATCATGTGTTGTAGATTTAAATATGTCCCGATTAGATGAAAAATATGCTGACCCCCGTTTTTCTAATTGCTGAATGGATTCAATATCCGACTGTTGGAGAAACTTCGCAAAAGGGGTAGGAACGGTAGATATCACCTTGTCCATTACCATAAGGTCTTCTCATTTTTCATAGTTGTTACCCACTTTCGCTGCTCTAGTCCACTTTTTAAATGTGCTCTGCACGTTAGAGATGTAGTCTAAGAAGGTTTCAGTTGCTTTTGGCTTAATTTGGGAGAACTGAATTTGGTATCCAGTGGCGTCTAAAAGAAAGTGTTGCATTATCATATCGTGAATGTACTGATAATTGTTCCTTAGCTCTGTAGGTATGGATTCTATTACTTTTAACGGCTTCCCACTGAGGTTTCTCATGTAGATCATTGCCCAGTCATCCAAAGGTATTTTCTGCGACTTTAGTTGGAATTCTATGTTCTCAGTCCATGCGCTAATTGATAATTGCTAATTGATATCACAGTAATATTCACACAATAGTTTGTAATAATGTGTTAGTAAATATACATCTTTATTGAAAAAGAAGATGCATGATTAATTTAGAGCATACCAAAATATTCTGAAAATATACTCATCTAATTCTTTGGAAAATACGGTTCTTGGGATGTTCCACCGCTGTCTTCCACACTCACAAAATGATTGACTTGATAACACAATGGATGCTTCTGTTTAGTAGAGCATCAAAAATTAGACATACGCATATGTTGTAAATACAAATTTTATCTTTCATGCAAATGATGAATGAAAAAATGTGATAGATAATGATAAATGGTGTTAATGAATGAATGATATGATCGTCTGAATGATTGTCATGATACGTAAGATGATTCGTCGTATGACAGTCGATGTCGTCTTGTCTTCACTTTCTGACTAGTTTGGTATAACTTCGTTCTAGGCTTCAGTTCAGTAGCTAATCTATTTACTGACTATAAAGAATGGTGACATTGATGGCTGTATCACACAAAATGAAATGTACACGATGGTTAGCTTGATAATCCTCAATGATGATTGTATACATTTTCATTAATTTCCGTAGAATAACACTTTCAAATAATTTTCATAGAATTTCACAATTTATATTTTACTTTTGCTTCATTGTGGTTCAAGCTCCACAAATGGTATGATCGTAATAATTCACAAGAGAAAATTATTTCTGCCATATATGCAAACAAATTTACATTACTTTCAAATATTTTAACACAGCAATGATGTTGAATCGTGCAATTGGCTGCTGGCATTGGTTCAGTGGCTTCTGACACCAATTAGGGTCCTGCCTGTCAGCAACTTGCTTGCTACAGATCTTTCAGGACTCCCCTACTTTTGCACCGCACGAAATAACAACTTGTGTCATTTGCAAAAGGAATGCAATTTATTTAGAGCTGGCAATTTATAAGCTCTGCGAGCGGTATGCTTCATTGACATTAAACAACATGAATGCAATGAAGTGGTGAGAAATGATGCTAGTAATCACAATCTAAATCTACAGCCTAATATTTAACTATTGCCTAGAAACTTATAGCATTTGTCAAGAACACGTCTACTCTCTAATCGTCTCCAGTCGGGTCTGTCCACACGCTACACATTGCGTGGTCAAGCACGGACGCTGTCCCCTCCGTGCAGTAGCGAGTCTTGCGTGCATGGAGTCCCAAGCACGCTGGCTCATGAACTTGAGTAACCGGGCACTTCACGGTTACTCCTAAGGCCAAGCTTCCCAATGGCTTGGGGAAGCCCTCGCTCACTTGTCCTTATTGCCCCCTTGGTTGACACAAATGTGTCCCCTTGTGAAGCTATTTATAGCGCTGGTGTCGCTCCTGTCTGGTGTCTCCCTTGTGTTAACTCTTATTAACTCTCTAAAGCCTTATTGGAGATTCTGACACCACTCAACACTTGATGGGACATGTGGTCCATATATCATGTACACCACTCACCACTTGATAGGACATGTGGTCCATATATCATGTACACCACTCACCACTTGATGGGACATGTGGTCCATATATTATGTAACCCACTCAACACTTGATGGGTCATGTGGTCCATATATCATGTATACCACTCACCACTTGATGGGACACGTGGTCCATATATTATGTAACCCACTCAACACTTGATGGGACATGTGGTCCATATATCATGTACACCACTCACCACTTGATGGGACATGTGGTCCATATATTATGTAACCCACTCAACACTTGATGGGACATGTGGTCCATATATCATGTACACCACTCACCACTTGATGGGACATGTGGTCCATATATCATGTACACCACTCACCACTTGATGGGACATGTGGTCCATATATTATGTAACCCACTCAACACTTGATGGGACATGTGGTCCATATATCATGTACACCACTCACCACTTGATGGGACATGTGGTCCATATATCATGTACACCACTCACCACTTGATGGGGCATGTGATCCATATATCATGTACACCACTCGATGGGACATGTGGTCCATATATCATGTACACCACTCAATGGGACATGTGGTCCATATATTATGTAACCCACTCAACACTTGATGGGACATGTGATCCATATATCATGTACACCACTCACCACTTGATGGGACATGTGATCCATATATCATGTACACCACTCACCACTTGATGGGACATGTGGTCCATATATCATGTACACCACTCACCACTTGATGGGACATGTGGTCCATATATCATGTACACCACTCACCACTTGATGGGACATGTGATCCATATATCATGTACACCACTCACCACTTGATGGGACATGTGATCCATATATCATGTACACCACTCACCACTTGATGGGACATGTGGTCCATATATCATGTACACCACTCACCACTTGATGGGACATGTGATCCATATATCATGTACACCACTCACCACTTGATGGGGCATGTGATCCATATATCATGTACACCACTCACCACTTGATGGGACATGTGGTCCATATATCATGTACACCACTCACCACTTGATGGGACATGTGATCCATATATCATGCCGGCTGTCATTACTCCCCATGACATTTACTTGCGTTGAAACAAGTACACATGAATTCAACATGCATTTTCAACAATTACAGAAATTGTTAGTACGGAAGGGACAACTACTTCACTATAGTCTTGTTCGTCGTTTCACAGAATGCGCAAAAAATGCTTGTGCAGTTTAACATTTTAATAATTATGGATGTTTCATCATCATCATCATATGGCAGCAGTTTGGATGCATTTCTTCTTCTCTGTATCCAAGATATTCTTAGAAACCATCTATAACTTTTATATTCAAAGGCATTTATACTTTCAGCTTGTTTAGTAAATGTCTAGGTTTCACAGGCATAGGTTGCAGTGGGAAAGATGCATCCTCTTGAAATTTTAATTTTCATAGATCTATCTGTCCCACGCCACAATTGATTCAGTTGTTTTAGTTCTTGAAGAGCAATAGATATGCATCTTTTAATTTCTTTCATTGTGTCACCATTGTTGGTAATTAATGACCAAAGATATTCAAAATTGTCCACCACCTCCAATTTCTCCTCATTAACAAATACTTTTTTTCTTTTCTGCATATTAGTTTTACCTGTATGCGCTGTTTTTGCTATGTTCACGACATGTGATAAGTTGTGATTTTCACTATTCTTTTAGGTTTAGGTTGTTATGTTTCTATACTGTGATGTGAATAGTAATACTGTATCATCAGCATATCGAATCTCTGGTATTTCATGACCACCAATATTTAGAGCATCATATTGCTCCTTGGTTATATCATCTCTGACATTTCTCATTATATTTTTGGCATACAGGTTAAAAATTACAATTATAAAATAAATATAATGCACAAACTGGAAACCTATCACTACTTATTCCCAGTTATTTCCAGTTGCGCACCTCTCCAGCAAAACGAACAGTGTTCCAGACTTCTACCCATATTTCTGTAAGGTTTATTTTCTGTAGAAAGATTCCATCCAAGGTCACAGGTTATATCAGTCCATGTTTAGTCTATTCTCTCTGTTTACACCAGGACAGTGTTCATACAGTGTTCCCTTTGTGATCTCCAACTGCTGTTGGATTTTTAACGTCTGCAACCTGCACACAAGACCTACCTCTTGTCCTTTAAAGCATTTTTTGCTGTTTGTGATTTCTTGGCAAGTTTATGTTCAGTAGTTTGCCATTGCGACACTCACACCAATGTGTGAAAACCAGCACAAGGCAATCTGCTGTAATTTATATAGGAACTGCATTTGCTTTTGTGAACTTGAGTGCAGCAAAACAAAGTACATAATGCACTTCCTCTATGTTGTGTATACATGTGTTTGTATGCATACGTGTTTGTGTATGTTTGTGTGTATACATGTGTTCATGTGGAAAACAATAAAAGGAGAAGATGGTGGATTTACGATATGCCACGCATTGTGTTGAAGCCTGAGTGGAAACATCTTCAAATTTAACTTAGCCACTCGCAGTTCAGATCACTTGAACAGAATAAATAACTTGAATATGTTCCAGATTTTTATCTTGCATTGCTTTCCTTTACTGTACATAAGAAAATTAGCAAATGAATAAGCCCAATAACATAGTCTAGAATTTATTGTATTAAATCAAGTATATACATATGCTTGCAACAAACACCATGAGCACATTTCTTCTTCTTCAGGTTGAGACTTTCCATGGCAAAGTGGTGTAGTTGTCTGTGTGTTTATGAATGTGTGTGTGTACATGTGTCTGTCGGCCTGCCTCATAACATGGTAATATGCATTGCTTATGTTTACAATATTCATTTGACACTGCTTTTTATGTGTGTCTGTCTGTCTGCCTGTCTCATAACATGGGAATATGCATTGCTTATGTTTACAACATTCATTTGACACGCTTTTTATGTGTATCTGTCTGCCTGCCTGTCTCATAACATGGTAATATGCATTGCTTATGTTTACAACATTCATTTGACATTGTTTTTTTCCCATGTGAATGTAACATGCATAATTGATGAACAAAAGATGAGTGATTGGAAGGGCTGAATGTAAGACAGGTCTGCGTGCCAAATTTGTGACCCTTTGAAAATAAAGTTTGTTCGTTCGTTTGTCTCACGATCTGTAGGTCATAGATTCATTTTCAGACAGCGTCATTCAGTGTGCATTTCTT
Organism: Cepaea nemoralis; assembly: GCA_014155875.1. Classification (NCBI taxonomy): domain Eukaryota; kingdom Metazoa; phylum Mollusca; class Gastropoda; order Stylommatophora; family Helicidae; genus Cepaea; species Cepaea nemoralis. The sequence continues at coordinate 44,835 of JACEFZ010010303.1, read as the reverse complement.
TCAAAGACCCCTAGGGGTCATCGCTGAAGCTTTATGTGATGCTCTAGGAATCGTGCCAGATTGGGTTATACCTAATGCAATGAAACCGATCTTCTTTAAACCCTTTCTTATTCTGGTACCTGGTGTGACCAGAAGAGCTGAGCGAATGCTTCTTTGAGAACTACTAACTTCTTCATTCTGACAGGAGAGTGGAAGGAAGAAAGTAAAGTATTCTTTTACATGCCTTAAGGTGATATGGGCACAGTCACAAGTATACAACATTTAAGATATACAGTCCACTTTGTTTACAGCAACCTATCACAATAAGTAATTATGAACTATTTATAGGTTATTAAACAGTATAAATAACTAATTATTGCAATTTTATTTTACTTATACACTTATAAATTATATTTTACAATATGGACACAAACATTTACTAATTTGTTAACAAGATTTTACAATTTTTTATTACAATAATTTTTATAAAAATTATCTATCAATGGCTTTAACTTAGACACAAACCGACTACATTGTCACTACAATCGTTGATTTCTAATGAAATGTATGTAACTGCTTGCAATTTTTGACAATATTCTTGACATCTGGAGCAAGTTTACTTGTTGAAATTTGCATGACAGCATGCAAGTGCAGTCTGACAATAAAGATGTATTCTTAGGTTTGTTGATCTTCAAGCGAGAAAATGCTGTTCGCAAATGTATGTTGATCAAAAACAATGATAAAAGTTTAGCTGCAAAATTTTTCAAGTTGGGAAATTATTCTTCTGATAAAGATCCATAGAAATCCAGCAAACCATCTGATTTGAATTTCTCTTTCAGGTCATGATCTGCTTGTAAGTCAAGAAGCTTCAACTGTATGTCCTCTGTGGCTGTATCAAATATGTTAAAACAATCATAACAGTACATGAAATTCAGTAAAATTCAACAAAATAACTTGAAAATGAAGTAAACATTTTTATTCCTAAATGCCCTCGAGGGCCGCATAATATCAGCTGCTGGGCCATAGTTTGCCCACCCCTGGTATAAACCATTTAGCAATCGGTAGATGATGTGATCAGTATTACATCGACGGCCTTTACTTCCCAAGATATTTGATACCTAGTTCAGGCTGGGTCAACCTGAAGGGCAACATCAATTATTTTAAATTCTAGACCACGGTAGGAGAGAGTTAGTGACATATGTTAGTTACTTAGTTAGTTAGTTAGTTAGTTAGTTAGTTAGTCTTTCCTCTTGAGCCTAAGGCGGCGCATAGGGCAGAAGTCCTGACTCTCCATGCTTGGCGGTTCGCTGCTACCTGTTGTAGATCTTGGATATTTACTTGGCCATTGAATGAGCCTTCTCTAATGATGGTTCTACGCAGGGTCTCTCTTGGTCTTCCAGGAGAGTGTGCAGCAGGTTAATTAGGTTACCCTGTTTAGGTCTATTCTATCTGGGTGCAGGGCTAGTCTTGTCTACGTGTCTTCTACCACACAAACAACATTCCTGAATTTCTATCTGTCTGGCCCAATCTCTTTGAATATTCTTCTGAATAACGAGCCAACTTTAGGAGATCGTGATTAGGGAATTCTATCTAAAGCATAATTTTTCTCCTGGCATCGCCACAATAAAAATAACATAAACAACATTATATCATAACCATGTTAACAATACACACAACACTTAGTTAGTTAGTCTTTCCTCTTGAGCCTAAGGCGGCGCATAGGGCAGAAGTCCTGTCTCTCCATGCTTGGCGGTTCGCTGCTACCTGTTGTAGATCTTGGATATTTACTTGGCCATTGAATGAGCCTTCTCTAATGATGGTTCTACGCAGGGTCTCTCTTGGTCTTCCCCGTTTTCTTTTCCCTACTGGTGACCATATGAGGGCTTGGTAGGGGAGTCTTGACTTGTCCATTCTGAGTACATGGCCGATGTAGTTCCAACGGTGTCTTCTTATGAAATTGGATACTGTATCTTGCTTAGTCTCTTGTCTTATTTGCGAATTGGTTCTGAAGTCTGTCCAGTGGATGTTTAGAAGTCTTCTAAGACATTTGTTCTCAAAATTGTCTAATTTTTTATCTAAAGCTACTGTTGATTTCCAACTTTCACATCCATACGTTAACACTGGAATCACACAAGAGTTGAAGATTTTAAGTTTTGTGTGTTTGCTGAGTGTCTTTGACTTCCAGATGTTTGACAGTTTATTGAAGGCACTAGATGCCAGTGCGATTCTAGATGATATTTCTATGACACAACATTACAAGCTTTTGTTGATGACACAACACTACAAGCTATAAAAATCAGCAAGCACTGCCACAAGTGAAACACATGTTTATGCACAGTTAAAAATTATAACAGGAAGACAATTATAAACTATAAGGTTGCATCGTCGCCTCCATCATCATCCTCATCTTTATGTACTTTATATGCCTTTGTTGAGGTCATCTGGTCCTCCAACTCGTTCCCTACAAAAGACAAAGGAACAGTATTACTTAAACACATTTTGACATGTTGATTCCACATATACTCTATGTTTAATGTTTTAATATTTTATGTGTTATATGTAAATAAAGGACCCCTTTTTCACAGCACATGAGGCATATTGGATATGTGGTGCTATTTCCCAGTATTTTATACTCATCAGTACTCATTAGATAATGTGGTCAATATCACATGGGTCACCTTTACCTTACAGAACATTTTTGGTACCCATTTTATAGGGGTTGACCAGGAGCCAAGATCACTGGAAAAAATTCATCAACTGGAAGGAGGTTCAAACACTTGACCAATGGCCAGGCAGGCAAACTCGCTAGCCACTGCAGCTGCCATATTTATGTGATGTACAGTTGTTTGTCAGTTAACGATCACATCTCACTAAGCACAGGTGAATACCTGTATATCTTGGTTTGTATATCTAATGATCACATCTCACTAAGCACAGGTGAATACCTATATATCTTAGTTTATAGAGTTAACGATCGCATCTCACTAAGCACAGGTGAATACCTGTATATCTTGGTTTGTATAACTAATGATCACATCTCACTAAGCACAGGTGAATACCTATATATCTTGGTTTATAGAGTTAACGATCGCATCTCACTAAGCACAGTTACTTAGTTAGTCGACAGATCATCCTCAATGCACATCAAACCATTCAGTCCATAAGTGCTTGGATCCCCTCCTCAGCAAATCTCACAGCGTGTAGCGGCTAACGACACTACTTCTGTGTTGGTTTATCAATCGTCTTTGGCTTCCAGCGTAGTGTTCTTGTTTGGCCACATCTCTTAATTTGCTGTTCTCGCAGTCTGACCATGGTTGTAGATTCAGTCATCACTTGTTTCTCGCAAAAGTCTTACTTCTCGTAGATCATTCAGAATGTCAGCCTGGTCCATGGCGCGTCCGCCCTCCACAGTAGCCTTACCTGCGAGCTTGTCAGCCCGCTCATTTCCTTGTATTCCTGCATGCCCTGGCACGCAGATGAAACTAATCTTTGCCAGCTGGGACCGTTCCAGAGACAGCAACCACTCTCTTCGGATCCATCCCATCTCTATCATCTTGAGCATGCTCATAGAGTCACTAAGGAAACATGCCCTAGTGAATGTCTGTGTCTCGAGCCATGTTACTGCTTTACTTACTGCCATGACTTCCATAGTCAGGCTACTTGTGGTCTCAACAAAAGCACCAGAGTCCTCCTTCACAATTCTCCCTCCGGCCTGAGTCGTAAAGGCCCATGAGCTTCTCACATATCGGACGACCGACCCATCTGTGTAAATGACAGCATCACAGTCTACCGAATTCTCGAAAATGAATGCTTGTACTTCCACCTCCACAGCAGCCGGATTTTCTTGTCTGCATTTTCTGTCTAGTTGGATGCAAACAGAAAAGTACTTACAGAAATCTGTTGGCACTTGTACCCACTCCTCGCCAGGTTCTAAGTCCTCAAGTGAACACACCTGTTGAAGAATGTCTTCGGCTTGACCCATCCACGACCTTCCTCTTTTTAACCTGCTGCCTTTCACCTTCCTAATTTCACTATGCAGTGGATATTGTGTGTTTGCATTACCTCTGAGGTAGGTATGTGCTCTGCAAATTTGTATTCTGTCTTCAGTGGTTGGAAAATCAAGAAGGTAGCACATCACCCTGCATGCTGTATCTCTTGTACATCCAAGAATAGTGCGCAAAGCTTCGTTCTGTATCCTTTCCAACCTTTCTATCTGCTTACGGCCGAGAGTCAGTATCACCATCGCACACTCAAAAACAGACATGACCAGCCCCTCGTATAGAAGACATAGATGGCGCTGCTCACAGTTTGCTGCCGCCATCACCCGCATCGCAGCCAAACCCCACTTGGCCTTTATTATCACCTGTCTATGTGCTCATTATAAGCAAGGCTTCGATCAAAATGTATCCCCAGGTAATTCATTGCCTGCGTTTTTTCCAGTCTCTGAACACAGATTTACAGTTGGTGTTGGAGTGTTGACAATATGGTTATTCAAAGAGAACCATGTCACTGTTGCCTTTGTTGGGTTGACCATTGCCCCAGCTTCAACACATCAAGTACTTATGCGATTGAGTTCGGTTTGTAGTTCCACAGCAACCTGATCTCTATCCTTACTCTGACGGTACACTAAAACATCATTGGCATATGACAGTGTCCTCCCCGTACAGTGATCTGCTCGCTGGTGATTCACTAAACACAGGTGAATACCTGTATATATTAGATTGTAAATATCTGATATTTTGATGTGTAATTTAACTCATTTGTGTTGCTATGGTCAGGTTAAAATACTTCAAGAACCTCCTTTCATTGAGGTCTCCCAATACACACCACAAGTATACAACATTTAAGATACACAGCCCAATACACATCCACATTGTATACAACATTTAAGTTTGGGAAATCAGCCATGTGGACATGGAGACTGACACTCCAGAAAGCAGATCAGGTTCTCCAAGACTGCCATGAATACAATATTTCAAGGCACATCTGTTGGCCTAGAGAAACAACAATGGAATCTAAACTTTAAGACCGACTGAGCGAACTAAAAAAAGACAAATGAAATGCATACAAGAGACAGCAATGAGGATACAGACAATGCATTTCAAGTGAGCAAATGAAGAAGAAACACATTGAGGTCTCCTTTTTCAAAGTAACTGGCTCTGTGGTAAAGGTGTTACATATGCAAATTGTAATCCCGTATACCATATTCGAACCACAGCTACGGGCGATTTGGCAGCAGATCGCAAGGTGTTGATTTCCATACAATGGTATAAGTGCTGGTTGTTCAGAGAGCAATGGCAAAACTACTGAACATCAACTTGCCAAGAAATCAAACAGCCCAAAAAAATTGCTGGGGTTGACTGCAACATCCTGTAAAGAATATGCAACTAATTTTTAATTCAAGGTAAAATTATTTCAATAAAGCTTTCCCACAATTAAAGTCAATTATTATCTCCTACAATGTGTTGAAAGTCATAACACCGTATTTCTTTCAACTCTTCAGTTGTTGACATTTACAAACATGTGTATTATTCAGCATGTTTACAGAAATGAACTGCCAATTCAACAATATAAAATCAATAGATTGCACGATTTATTGCCTGGCATATTTCGCTGCATCTCGTCAGGTACATACTGCAGAAATCACACAACTTACGTGAATTAATTAGATAAATCCTTCAAACTGAAATATACACATGTTCGCACAGTAATGTCGATTGTCTACCACGGTAATTTTAAACTGACTAACATGTCTTTCTGCTTACACAAGGACGGCTTACGAAGGTTGATTAGTATAGCTTCAGCAAACTTTAACAATCGACTACTTTGTGTGTTGAACAACACACGGAAGGCACTGTCTCTTTCAACCACGTGACCACTCTCGAGCACGTGTCTCCCGACCGATGAAGCCAGACTTTTCCGGTGTGTCGGCCTGCCTAGGCTACCATCTTCTGTGTGTAGTATCTTGTCCAACCAATTCGGAATATGTTCCGAAACCCTGCAATGTAACTGTCGCTCAGTTCTGCCTATGTAGATGGCCTCGCATCTGCATGTAAATTGGTAAATACAATTTGATTTGGCGTACAAAGCTACAGGTTCTTTTACTGCTGGGACTGGGATCGGTGTGTTTCTGTACCTGATGACTAGAGCTGCAGCACAGAATGTTCGCTCGACTGCTGTGGTGAGCCGGTCCCGCAGACGTTGCATTACGTCATCTCCTCGGAAGGTTAGCTGGATGAATACTTTGAGTTTAGGGACTGTAGTTACTTCTGATTTCGGTTTGGGCTGTTGGCAGTGGCGCTTTATAAATCCTGTGGAGTACCCATTCAGGTTTAAGGCATTCTTCAGAGTTTTAAATTCCTCTGTCAGTGTGTCCTGGGTGCATATCTTCCTAGCACGGTCAAACAGGGTCCGTACTAAGCCCCGTTTGTACTGGACAGGTGCGAAGCTCTGAAAATTTAAGTATTGGCCAGTCCATGTTTCTTTGCGGTACACCGATCTTTGAATTGTGCCATCTGCTCTATGTCTCATTAGGATATCTAGAAACGGCAACGCTTCGTTGTGTTCGTGTTCCATAGATAAAGAGATGTTTATATGTGTCTCGTTCATTGTGGCCTGGAACGACGTTGCTTGTAGCTCGTCTGTGGTGATAATTAGTATATCGTCCACGTAACGACGGTAAAAGGCCAAGTTATTGATTTCTGAGGATCTCTTTTCTTCTAAGTGTGCCATGAAGATGTCCGCTAGAATAGGTCCAAGTGGGCTCCCCATGGCCACTCCGTCAATTTGGCGATATGACTTGTTTAGAAAGTTGAATTGTATGTTGGCAGTACATAATTTTAATAGCCTCTCTAGAATAGCTGATGGTATGCCTAGTTTTAGTTGTTTGTCTCTAATGCGTTCGCTTATTATATTCACGGTCTCATCTAATGGAACGTTGGTGAATAAAGAGGCAATATCCATGCATGCCATGTGTTTGTTGTTTATGTCCATAGTATCCAATAATTCCACCAGTTTGAATGTATCTCTGAGTGTTCTTGGATTGAAGGACTGTCGTACTGGCTTTAAAATTTCAGCTAGCCATCTCGCCATTCGGTGTTGTGCAGAGTTAACCATGGAAAGGATCGGTCTTAGTGGGATGCCGGGCTTGTGAAGCTTGGGTAGACCGTACATCTGAGGTGTTTGGGAGCCACGTGGTGTGAGCGTTTTTGCAGTGGCCTCACTGATGAGTCCCGCATTCACAAGTGACTGGATTTCTTTCCTCATTTTTGCATCCAGCTCCTCCGACTTGTTGACTATTTGCTCTACTCTGAATTTAGATGCATCTGATAATATTTCATCCATTTTTCTCTGGTAGTCTGACATGCCCATAAGTACTGCACCACTCCCTTTGTCAGGTTTCAATATTACGAGGGTTTTGTTGGCCTTTAACGCTTTTAAGGCAGTAAGGTGTTTGTTGGTCAGCGGACATATCTGTTTAGAGGGGGTTGTGCGATACTGGTGTTCAAAATCTACCAGTTTGGCCTTCAGCCACCCGACTGACTCAGAAGAAGTAGGTGATAACTTGGAGACTTGATCAAACAACATTTCAAATTGTGCTTGCGACTCAACACGGTTAATGTGTTTGGGCTTTATGCAGAATTTTAATCCATATGCAAGGGCCTCCGTTTCAATGTTGTTGAGTACGTACGACGATAAGTTCCTGACATACTTCTCTGGGTTGTCTAGTACTGATGTTGTTATCTTTTCAGTGCTCAGTGATTTGTTGAGGGGAGCATTCTCTGCGATTTTCACCTTGTACACTGTTTCTGTACAGAATTTGGTGAACTTCAAGTAGCCATACAAGCTCAATTCTTTGGTGACGTAGTAGGCAGAACTGTGTGTGCGCTTGAGGTTGGCCAGCTCAGACTGGGTTTCTTCTATCTGGTTTTTTGTCAGTCGTCTCAGGTTTTTTCTTGTTGGACATATTCTGTCCGCCCTGAGAGATCTGAAATACCGGTGAGGGAATATTCCCGTCTTTAGGCATTCCTCGAGAAATCTCAATCGACACTCCTGTACCGATATTTTACACTTCAGCTTGAGTAATCCATCCAATCGCTTCACAGTTGGTAATGGGAGGCGACGTTTCAGAAATTCAAAACAATGTTTTCCCGTGATGAATTTGAATAACGAAGACACAAACAATAGATTGCACGATTTATTGCCTGGCATATTTCGCTGCATCTCGTCAGGTACATACTGCAGAAATCACACAACTTACGTGAATTAATTAGATAAATCCTTCAAACTGAAATATACACATGTTCGCACAGTAATGTCGATTGTCTACCACGGTAATTTTAAACTGACTAACATGTCTTTCTGCTTGCACAAGGACGGCTTACGAAGGTTGATTATTATAGCTGCAGCAAACTTTAACAATCGACTACTTTGTGTGTTGAACAACACATGGAAGGCACTGTCTCTTTCAACCACGTGACCGCTCACGAGCACATGTCTCCCGACCGATGAAGCTGGACTGTTCCGGTGTGTCGGCCTGCCTAGGCTACCATCTTCTGTGTGTAGTATCTTGTCCACCCAATTCGGAATGTGTTCCGAAACCCTGCAATGTAACTGTCGCTCAGTTCTGCCTATGTAGATGGCCTCGCATCTACATGTAAATTGGTAAATACAATTTGATTTGGCGTACAAAGCTACAGGTTCTTTTACTGCTGGGACAGGGATCGGTGTGTTTCTGTACCTGATGACTAGAGTTGCAGCACAGAATGTTAGCTCGACTGCTGTGGTGAGCCGGTCCCGCAGACGTTGCATTACGTCATCTCCTCGGAAGGTTAGCTGGATGAATACCTTGAGTTTAGGGACTGTAGTTACTTCTGATTTCGGTTTGGGCTGTTGGCAGTGGCGCTTTATAAATCCTGTGGAGTACCCATTCAGGTTTAAGGCATTCTTCAGAGTTTCAAATTCCTCTGTCAGTGTGTCCTGGGTGCATATCTTCCTAGCACGGTCAAACAGGGTCCGTACTAAGCCCCGTTTGTACTGGACAGGTGCGAAGCTCTGAAAATTTAAGTATTGGCCAGTCCATGTTTCTTTGCGGTACACCGATCTTTGAATTGTGCCGTCTGCTCTACGTCTCATTAGGATATCTAGAAACGGCAACGCTTCGTTGTGTTCGTGTTCCATAGATAAAGAGATGTTTATATGTGTCTCGTTCATTGTGGCCTGGAACGACGTTGCTTGTAGCTCGTCTGTGGTGATAATTAGTATATCGTCCATGTAACGACGGTAAAAGGCCAAGTTATTGATTTCTGAGGATCTCTTTTCTTCTAAGTGTGCCATGAAGATGTCCGCTAGAATAGGTCCAAGTGGGCTCCCCATGGCCACTCCGTCAATTTGGCGATATGACTTGTTTAGAAAGTTGAATTGTATGTTGGCAGTACATAATATTAATAGCCTCTCTAGAATAGCTGATGGAATGCCTAGTTTTAGTTGTTTGTCTCTAATGCGTTCACTTATTATATTCACGGTCTCATCTAATGGAACATTGGTGAATAAAGAGGCAATATCCATGCATGCCATGTGTTTGTTGTTTATGTCCATAGTATCCAATAATTCCACCAGTTCGAATGTATCCCTGAGTGTTCTTGGATCGAAGGACTGTCGTACTGGCTTTAAAATTTCAGCTAGCCATCTCGCCATTCGGTGTTGTGCAGAGTTAACCATGGAAAGGATCGGTCTTAGTGGGATGCCGGGCTTCTGAAGAATGCCTTAAACCTGAATGGGTACTCCACAGGATTTATAAAGCACCACTGCCAACAGCCCAAACCGAAATCAGAAGTAACTAGTTCCTAAACTCAAGGTATTCATCCAGCTAACCTTCCGAGGAGATGACGTAATGCAACGTCTGCGGGACCGGCTCACCACAGCAGTCGAGCGAACATTCTGTGCTGCAACTCTAGTCATCAGTACAGAAACACACCAATCCCAGCCCCAGCAGTAAAAGAACCTGTAGCTTTGTACGCCAAATCAAATTGTATTTACCAATTTACATGTAGATGTGAGGCCATAGTTATATAATAGTAAAATAATAGTAATAGTAATAATAAAATAGTTACATTGCAGGGTTTCAGAACACATTCCGAATTGGGTGGACAAGATACTACACACAGAAGATGGTAGCCTAGGCAGGCCGACACACCGGAACAGTCCGGCTTCATCGGTCGGGAGACATGTGCTCGTGAGCGGTCACGTGGTTGAAAGAGACAGTGCCTTCCATGTGTTGTTCAACACACAAAGTAGTCGATTGTTAAAGTTTGCTGAAGCTATAATAATCAACCTTCGTAAGCCGTCCTTGTGCAAGCAGAAAGACATGTTAGTCAGTTTAAAATTACCATGATAGACAATCGACATTACTGTGCGAACATGTGTATATTTCAGTTTGAAGGATTTATCTAATTAATTCGCGTAAGTTGTGTGATTTCTGCAGTATGTACCTGACGAGATGCAGCAAAATATGCCAGGCAATAAATCGTGCAATCTATTGTTTGTGTCTTCATTATTCAAATTCATCACGGGAAAACATTGTTTTGAATATAAAATCAGCTGATTTAATCAGCTCGCACATTTCTGCAAAACTGCATAAGATGATTTAATCAGCTTTTCGTACTTATGTGATAAAGCATTTCTATAGCAAACAACTATCATACACTCAACATCGACTACATTGTAACTGTCTGCAGCAGACTCGTAATCGTTAAGAGATTACACTGACAATGTCACGAGCAAACTTGGGTGGGGGTTCGATGCTTGCACTCGCTGTTCGCTATGGGAGGGTTAAGACTGGCCATCTATTCCTCCGCGCACTTAGAACTAAAATATGTGATGGTCCTAGCACTTCACACACCAATAGCAGCTTTCTGCTAGGGGACTTATTGATATCTGTTTGTTGTAATTGTCTGTAATAGTCTCTTTCCCATAACTTGTGGCCACACACTGGATTTTTCTTCTATTTCGTTCTTCATTCGAGGGAAATGTGTTATACCTAGTTGCGCACCACACAGGTCACTTTGGGATGAACATAGATTTCCTTCCTCTAGTCAGATTTAACTCATGATCGTGGGCTCCGTTTGCCTGACTTCTGATTAGACTGGGTTTTAGGCTGGATTTTTAACCGGCTCTGTGGTTACGCAAATCGTAATCCTGCAGACCACGTTTGAAACACAGCTATGGGAGGATTTGGGGAGCAGACCACTCTGCGTTGGTATTTTGATACACTGGTATGAGTGCTGGTTGTTCAGAAATCAATGGCAAACTACCAAACGTAAAATTGCCAAGAAATCACAAACAGCCAACACATGGTGGGGTTGACTGTGGCGTCCTGTAAAGGATGTGCAATTAACTTTTAACAGACTGAATAAATATAATAATGAAGTCTTTATTCGCAATCGAATTGTGACTGGTCACGTGATTTTTGCAATTGCTGCTGGTCACGTGACGTATGTGACGTCATTGGGACATGTGTTTGACTATATTATTAAGTCTTGTTCGGGGTTCGATTCCCCGCCGGGGAGCAATTGGTTTTCTTTTTTCCAATTTTTATAATAAACAATATTAAACATTGTTTTGTTGTTTTTGTTCGCATATCCTTTACAGGACATTGCTGTCAACATCAGCATCTGTCAGCTGATTGTTGATTTCTTGGGAAGATTACGCTCTGTAGTTTGCCATTCTTTCTGAGCGACCAGCTTACATACCCTGTAAGTTACAAACTCTGCGAGAACCACTACCGATTCTCGCACAGGTTACATTACTCATGAGAACATACAGGATTATGGAGAAAGACGTTAACCCCTGGGCCAGGGAGACTGGCATATTAAGAATTACAAACTAAAATATAGAACTTAGAAACTCGAAGCTTGTAAATATATTGTGTTCTATGGATCTGTGGAAGCTGCTGGGGGGGTGGGGGCATCCCCCAGGCAGCAACGGAGTGATTGAGTGTCGGAATCAATGGATCCAATAGATGTCTTTGTTTAACATTAATTTTATTTGCCAAATGAATTAAAATTGACTAGTGAGCGGGAATAAACAAAGTGTCTAATCGCAATTCGATTGCGAAAGGGAGAAGCTATACATAAAATTTTGTGATCAGTACGAGCCGCTATACACAAAATTTTGTGGCTGGTCACGTGATAATTTGGCACAAAATTTTGTGTATAGTGCGCCGCTATACACAAAAATTTGTGGCCAGTCACATGATTATTCGGCACAAAATTTTGTGTATAGAACGAGCCGCTATACACAAAAATTTAGGACTTAAGAATCAAAGATAGAACCCATATAGTATAGAACCAGACCCCGGTGCCTTGGAAACACCTTTGTGGTCACGTGATTATTGGGCAAAACCGGTTGGGAATCCCCCTCCCCCCTTTCCCAGGGGGGAATTCCAGGGGGTAGACAGGTAGGTATTTTAACTATTTAGCTTGGTAGGTTGGATGGTTGACAGGTAAGTAGGTATTTTGCTTGGTAAGTTGGGTGATAGACAGTTAGGTAGGTATTTTGTTAGTTAGTTAACCGACAGATCACTCTCTTTGCAGATCAAACCATTCAGTCCATAAGTGTTCAGATCGCCTCCTCAGTAAATCCCGCAGCGTGTAGCGGCTCACGCCACCAGTTCTGTGTTGGTTTATTACTCTTCTTTCGCTTCCTTAACTATACTATAAGGCATGGCTGGGAAAGAGGCAGGCTGTCAAAAAGCCAGAATGGCTAACATGCCACAGGTTGAGTTGGCGAACCTGAAGACTGGGGTCCATAGGACGATGAGGGGTCGGATCAAAGAGGAATGGCTACACAGCTACTTGCTGCCGTTGCCAAAACCGAACATAGACCATTCCAAGATAAGCGGCTACAGAATCATTACGATGCAGAACACTGCTGGCAAGCTACTGGAGAAAATTGTAGCACACAGACTTGCTTGTGACTTGGAACAACTCGGTGACTTCACAGAGATGCTCCAACACTCTTCACTCACTAACACTCACTAGCTCAGTCAGACGACAACATGTACGCTCATTCACTCATACTCCTCAACAGAAAGTCGTCGATATAATGGGCTAGGCAATTTTATTACGGCTACCACGCTTCGAACGCCGACCGTACCTGCCGGGAGTCTGACCAGCGGTAGGTGATAGCACCGGACGCCAGCCACACACAAAGGGGATACGTAGTCACAATATGGACACTATAAGGAGGCGTGAGAGTGAGTCAGGAATGGTCTGTGGCGGGAGTACATTGCATCAGTTAGATGGTAGTTAACGCGTTAACGCAGATGCGGCCGACTGGTGGTGTGCTTGTTTACTGTGGTGAACACAGCGTCCTGAAGCAATTAAACTCATCTCTTCATCGTTCTACTGTGTGTTCCTGAGTGGCTGTTCCTTCATTTGACGGTGTTGGTCTTTGACGAGACGACGGTTGACGCAGAGTGCCACCCCGCAGGTCTTGGCCATTGGTCTGGGGACCCTCAAGGTCATCATGCTCCTGGACAACAGATGAGTCGACCAGCTACCCTTGTACGCAACGTCCGCCCCGCGACACTCACTGTCAGCCCTACACAGATTGAAAGACTTCCCCGGGAAGGTTAACCCGGTCAACAAATGCCCGCAGAAGTCGGATGTGTCGGCCTAACGGCGCAGAACGCAGCTCTGCTGTAAACAGGCACAACGCAATCACATCCGAAAAAAACCTCAGGATGAACGAAGAAGAAGAAGAAGAAAGACTTGAAAAGGTACAACACGAAGTCATGCACATCATTTTGGGCTGACCAGGATGAAAGACTTGGGAGTAAGAATCGGCACGGCCAGACGCGAGAGGTACATCGGGAAAACGAGGTGCCTCGTCAACCAACACAGAACTGGCACTATTAGCCACTGGAACGCTGATGCATATGCTGGGGGGGGGGGGGGGGGGGGGGAAGGGTCTGAGCACATATGGACCTGTCCGGAGTGCAATGAAGATACCCCAGCTGATAATTGATAACGCTTCCTGCGTAGTGTTCTTGTTTGCACACACACACACACACACAACACCAACCACACCCACCACCACCCCCCCCCCCCCTTACACCTCTTTAACTTGCTCTTCCCGCAGTCTGATCATGGCCGTAGGTTCATTCATTGTAATCACTTCGTTCTCGCAAACGACTTACTTCTCAACCTTTTTTTGGCCCATGCACCCCTTCACCACATGGTCAGAGTGTCACCCACACCCCCCCCCCCCCCCCCCTTCCTTTACGTATTTCCTCCCTATACGTAGTCCGGAGAGGAACCTACAACCTTCGGGACGCGAGGCAGTAACCACTCGGCCACGGAGACTCCCAGTTCCAATGAGAATTAACGTATCACAGTGACCTGTCATCGTTCGTTCATTGTCCGTGTCAGAATATCAGTCGAGTACAGAACCACTATTAGTCGTATTGGGTATATGTTGCTAGCCTCAAATGTGTATATATCAGGGTGATGTGGTAGTGCTGTCGACTTGATGTCCCACCATATCTCCTGCTACTCGTGTTAGGTTGAGTCGATCTTGAAGACAGATTTGACAGATCTTCGCTAGAAGACATGACCACCACTTGTGAACAATTAATACCACTCACTCTGAGTATTCATTTGGCCATGATTCGCACATGCTTATGTATATGTTTCTTTGAGCCTGCTTTGACATACAGCACACCACACTCGCCTTCGTGCTTTTTAGGAGCAACGTGAAACTCTTCGAAACTTGAAAAGAGCGCTCCTTTTTCTATGGTCATCTTCAAAAGTAAACGTCAAGCTCAGTATTTCCAGCGAACGAAGTGGACATCAATGTGACCAACCAGCCGGAAGTATAATAGGGGCGCGTATTATACACAAAATGTTGTGCCAAATAATCACGTGACCAGCCAAAATGTTTGTGTATAGCGGCTCGTGCTATAAAGAAAATTTTGTGTATAGTCACTTCGATTGCGAAAAGACACTTTGTTTAGTCGCAATTCGACTGTGAATAGACACTTCATTTATTCACAATTCGAATGCGAATAAACTCTCCCATATAATAAATAAAAGCCACTTGCTCAGCAGTCTCCACCAAGTGTTCAGGCTGATTATTTTTTTTAAACTTTAAGAGTTATAAAAATCCCTTGTCTTTAGATTAGAACCCAGATCACACAATGTGTGAATTGTTTTAAATGTTTTAAAAGACCCCTACAACAGACAGGTACTCCTCAGTATATTTATTATTTAATTATTCCATTGGCACCTTGCCGTCTTGACAGACGATAGTTTGTGCTTTAAAAAGGCATAATAACTTTTAACTATGGCGGTAGCGAGTGTGACTGATAAGGCCAATTTGCGCTGTAAATGTCCGTTCACAGTGGGTGCATGTGAACACGTGGTCATTTCCACCATCATGCACCATCTTACGTCTCAAACGCTTGGTGTGTGACTTTTCTGCAATAATTTTCTCCTTTGACTTTATTCCATTTCTGATATTTGCCCTCCATGCAACACGTTCAGCGGCGACTTGCTCCCAATGTGCATTATCAATGCCTGTATCAATCATGTCCCGCTTACACACATCTTTGTATCGTAGTAGAGGCCGACCCTGAGATCTCTTACCCATCTGTAATTCACCAAAAAAGATATCCTTTGGTATTCTACCATCATCCATCCTCCTAAGATGTCCTATCCATCTAAGTCTACGAAGACTGAGCATGGAATAAACTGTCACACAACCTGATCTTTCCAATACTTCAGTATTTGTGATTTTGTCTTGCCACTTAATACCAAGAATTCTTCGCAGACACCGCATATGAAAGCTGTTTAAATTGTTCTCTTGGTGTGAGTAAGTTGTCCAGGTTTCACTGCCATAGAGAAGAGTACTAAGGACACAGGCTTGATAGACAAGGACTTTTGTTTTGGCAGTAAGCTTCCTGTTCTCCCAGACTCTTTTTCTTAACCTGTTCATTGTTGTTGCTGCCTTACCAATCCGGATGTTGATTTCCTGATCTAGGGATAATTTGCTACTTACCACTGATCCTAGATATGTAAAATGGTCTACCATCTCTAGTTTGGCGTCGTCAATAAAGATTGATGGTACCTCATGTGCACCTTGTGACATAATCTGTGTCTTCTTTTTGCTAATTGTTAAACCAAATTCAGAACAAGCATTGGAGAATGCAGATAGTAGACATTGCAATTCTTCCTCAGAGTGGGTCGTAACTGCAGCATCATCTGCAAAAAGCAACTCTCTGATCAGTACCCTCCTAATTTTGGTCTTAGCCTTCAATCTCTGAGCATTGTAGAGGCCGCCATCTGAGCGTGAGTGAATGTATATACCACCATCCTGATCACGAAATGCATATTTCAGTAGAAGTGAAAAGTATATTCCAAAGAGGGTGGGAGCTAGTACACAACCTTGCTTAACTCCACTCTTGATTTCAAATTCTTCAGAAGTTGCACCATCAAACTTGATTATACCCTTCATGCCTGTGTGGAACGATTCCACAATGGACAGAAGAGTTGGTGGGCAGCCAATCTTCTTTAGTGCCTTGAACAGACCCTCACGACTGACCAAATCAAATGCCTTTGTGAGGTCGATGAAGGCAATAAACAGTGGTTGATTCTGTTCACGGCATTTTTCTTGCATTTGTCGCAATGAGAATATCATATCAGTGGTAGACCGGTTCTGTCGAAAGCCACACTGTGATTCGGGGTAGACTTGATCTCCTAGGACTTGAAGTCTGCGCAGAACAATTCTGGCAAATACTTTTCCAACAATACACAGAAGTGAGATACCCCTATAGTTGTTGCAGTCGCTCCGATCACCCTTGTTCTTGTACAGTGTTATGATGCTTGAATCTTTGAAATCCTGTGGGACTTGTCCTTCATGCCAGCATAGCTCTATTAGCTGGTGGATCTGTATAGTGAGTGTGTCTTGCCCACTCCTGATAACCTCTATTGGAATCCCATCCTTACCTGGAGCCTTGCCAGATGCAAGTTCATTTATAGCACACTTAACTTCTGTTATGGTGGGAAGTGTGTCCAGGTGGTCAAGAGTTGGTAGAGCCTCTATGGCGTTGAGGGCATCATCCGCTAGTTTGGTCTCACTTGAGTAAAGCTCCAAATAGTGCTCTACCCATCTGTCCATCTGCTGTTTCTTATCAGTGATGACTTCTCCAGTCAAGGTTTTCAATGGTGCACTTCTTTTGATCACTGGACCACAAGCTTTCTTTATTCCTTCATACATGCTTCTTATGTCTCCCTTATCACTTGCGATTTGAACTGGACTCACATAACTTGATCCAATAATCATTTGCACACTGCCTGGCAGCCTTTTGCACATCCTTCCTAGCTTGCCTTAGCTCACTCAGAGTGTTACGCGTTGGTCTTTCCTTGTTTCTTAAGAGAGCTTTCTTCTTCTTATCAATCAGGGGCTGCAGAGTCTCGCTGTTGGCCGCAAACCAGTCCTGCCTCTTATGATCCACAGTGCCGTAAACCCCTACGGCAGTTTTATAAAGAGTTTCCTTAATTTGACCCCACTTTTCATTTACTGTACAATTTTCTGGTGTATCAGTGAAAGCATCTTCAAGTTGCTGTTGAAACTGAAAGCACTTTTCAGGATCATGAGTGTTAATAATATTAATCCTGTGGCTAGATTTGTGTTTAGCTGTGTAGATTCTCTTTGGTCTCAGTCTAACCCTTGCAACAACCAAAGAATGATCCGTATCACAGTCAGCACTGTGGTAACTACGAGTCAATGATATATGGTTCAGATGTTGTCTCCGTGTGATGATGAAGTCCAGCTGGTGCCAATGGCCGGATCTTGGATGTTTCCATGTGACCTTATGCATCTCTTTTGTTTTAAAAAAAGAGTTTGTAATACATAGGTCATTACTGGTGCAATGCTCCAGCAGCCTTTGCCCATTTTCATTCATGCGACCGATGTTGTATTTTCCAAGGCACACTGGCCATGAACTTGAGTCCTTGCCCACACGAGCATTGAAATCACCGAGCATATAAATGTAGTCAGATTTTGGAACTGCCTTGATCACGGAGTCTAACTCCTCATAGAACAAATCCTTCACATCATCAGAGGAATCGAGTGTCGGTGCATATGCAGTAATAATGGTGGCAAACCCAAAAGAGGTTGCCAAGCGCAGGGATAATAGTCTTTCATTTCCTCCTGCTGGAATTTCAATCATTCCCAGTAGCGAATTCTTCACTGCAAAGCCCACACCGTGTTGCCTTTTTTCTGCCGTCCCTCTACCCTTCCAGAAAAAGGTGTAGTTGTTTTCCCTGAGTGACCCTTCCTCAGCGAGGCGAGTCTCCTGCAGGCCAGCAATATCAATGTTAAGACGATTGAGTTCGGCATCAATCACAGCCGTTTTTCTCACATCGTCAATATTGGTCAAGTCAGTGGAAAATCCTGGACACATGGTTCTCACGTTCCAGGTTGCAAGCCGTAGCTTGAGGTTTCTATTTTTATTTTTGTTTGTACCTGGTGCATTGGTTTTACAGCCTGCGATTCAGATTTTGTCCTAGCCCCAAGCACCCATTGAAGCAGGCAGGCTGTGGCGGATCAGCACCCAATTGGCTGGGGGCTGCCCAGCTTGAGGCGGGCGGTAGCTGATCAGTGACACCTATAGGTGTCTCCCACCGTCAGAGGCAACGCGTGGCGCCCCATGTCTACGCCAACTGACAAGGACTTATAACCCGTAACAGTTGCCTCTCGCTTTGATTCCGAGACCAGTTAAGACCAGGGATGGAGTTATTGCCTCTCCATAGCACAAAGCCTGGGCTAAAATATAGAGATCATGTGTTGCCCATGCAGCATGATCCCTCTCTCGGCCCGCCTAGTTCACTCCAGAGGAAAGGTAACACCCCTACATCTGGAACAAGACAAGCTGCAGAAGCTGCCGGATCAGCAAAGCAATGCTCTAACTGTCCGCCTGTCGGAGCTTCGATCCTAGACCAGTCGCCAACCAAGGCTTAGGGCCTGGTCTGCCCTGCCATGACAATTTTGTCTTTAGCTTGCATTTCCTCGCACCAGGGTAAGGCTTGTACCCTCCCAATTGCGCTCTTCCGCCCGAAGCCGTTGGCACAATGTGGGGTGTCGGGTTTGGTAAGCGCCGCCCAACGTTCGGCGCTAACAGAGACCAGGTAGTACCGTCTACTGTTATACGGTAGCTCAGTCATATCTGACTAAGACCTACTGACTATTTAATTATTATAATAAGAATTATTCAGCATACTTACAAACTGTTTTTCTTTTTCGTCCTTCCGAGTCTACAACTTTAATTCCAGGATCTGTAATGGGCTCATAAGAAGAAGGAGGTGGAACTGCATTACTTGAAAAGTTAGTGGTGCCAGCTCCATCGTCACCACCATCCAATCGTTTCTCACGAGCGTCCCAGTTGATTTCTTTTGTCTCAGAAACTTTCAAGAATGATGGATTGCTACGTTTGCTCAAACATTCTGAAGCAGATGGAAGTTTGTTAGTCTTCTCTGTGTCACCTTTTACATCAGTATTATTAGTGCTTCTGTTAGTGTTGGGGGACAATTGTTTACCGAATTTGTTGCCAGCATCATTATTTTTATTTTGAAACTCTGCTGGTGGTTGTTTGAGTTTGTTGCTGGCGAATTTATCCACTGCAGAATTCTTTACACTAATATCCTCTGTTATGGGTATGTCACTTGACTTCTCATTTGCAGTTTTATCGACCTGGCTTGTTTCATCATCACTATCGCCACTACTGTTCTCACATTCGTCAAGATCTTTGAAATAACGAGACAAAGATTCCCGTTTCGGTCCTTTGGAAGCCATGTTGGCTAAACTCTACAATGAGAGTTGTTTCCCATCTTCAAATCGTGATACAGCATATTAATACTTCGCATACAGTAATAATGAAACTGCATGGGCAATAAAGAACCTGAAGACTGGTAAATAACCTGGATGTGAAGAGATACCAGCTGAATTAATTAAAGCGAGAGGAGAAGAAACCATACAAATTTATCACGCATTATTAAAAAGATATGGAAATATGATATATGGTCAAAAGATTGGAAGAGTTGAAAGAGAACGATCTTCATTCCAATACCATTTTTAAAAAAAACTGAAATTACGCACCAGCTATAGAGCTGCTGCCCTGATCAGTCATGCAAGTAAAATTCTACTAAAATTCATAATGGGAAGACTTTGTAAGAAAATGAAAGAAGAGATTAATGTGGTTCATGCTGTGGTTAGACAAGGAAGAGGGGGAAAAAAGAGAGATCACATACTCCTCATGCGTTTAATAATAATAGAGAAATGCAGAGAAATTATATTATTAATGGTATATAAACCTAATCTCATGTTTTTTGGATTATTCAAAGGCATTTGACTGCGTACAACATTAGAAACTGAAACTTTGGGCAATCATGAGGACTATGGGCTTTCCATCACATGTAATACCACTCATACAAATGCTCTATCTAGACCAACAAGCAGCGGTTAGAAAAGATGGCGAGACATAAGATTGGTTTGACATCAAGCAAGGAGTCCGTCAGGTCTGTGTGCTGTCCCCTGTTTGTTTAACCTGTACGCCGAAAATATAACGAGAAACGTCAGAGATGATATAAACAATGAGCTATATGATGCCCTAAATATCGGTGGTCATGACATACCAGAGATTCGATATGCTGATGATATAGTATTGCTATTCACAATACTGAAACTGAATGCTATAGAAAACCTAGAATGAGGTGAACTGCAGTAAAGCTTAAAAAGGCAATGAATGAATCACCCAAATAAACGAGAAGTAGATTGTGAGCTTTACTAAAACACGACTACAAGAGACAAATTGGACGTTGCGGCCAAAGCCTTCGTCAGCACAGGACAAACAAATACAAACCCACACAAAACTACATGAAACACACTATGACAATATTAAACTATTAAACTAATTAAAATTAAATGTACTCATCTGAATACTGTGTCCTAGCTTGGAAGGTCTGACACACGTAGGGCGCCAGTGGATCCACCCCACTCCCTTCCCGCTTGACCTTTGACCCGTGTACCATACATCCGGTCTATTGATCCACTGGCGCCCTACGGGTGATTCATTCATTGCCTATAGAAAACCTAATAACCTCAACCCAAATTAACAGTGAAAATCACAACTTATATCTTAACATAGCAAAAACGGGGATAATGCATATGGATAAAACTATTATGAGGAAAGAAATATATGTTAATAAGGAAAAATTGGAGGTGGTAGAAAATTTCAAATATCTTGGGTCATTGATTACCATCAATGGTGACACAATGAAAGAAGTTAAAAGACGAATATCTATTGCTCTTCAAAGACTAAAATAACTGAATAAATTGTAGAGAGGGACAGATAGAACTACAAAAATTAGACTTTTAAGAGCATGCCTCTTTACCATTGCAACATACGCCTGTGAGACCTGGACATTTACTAAACAAGCTGAACAGCGCATAAATGCCTTTGAATATAAATGTTATAGACGAGTTCTAAGAATATCTTGGATAAAGAAAAGAAGGAATGCATCAATACTTCAAGAGCTAAATATTGAAGAAGGTTGGCTATTAAAGACGATAAAACAAAGAAAATTGAAATATTTTGGTCACTTAAAACGTCACGAAAGTTTGGAGAGAACAATAATGGAGTGGTATATGCCTGGGAAGAGAAGACGAGGAAGGCCAAAGAGAAGATGGGTGCAGGATGCGGCGTATGATCTTTAGATAGATGTATCGGACGCGGGATACATTGCTGATGATCGAGAGGTTTACTGGAAGGTTGTTATGGAAGCGAGGTTATGCAAAGGATATGCTACTGAATTGATGAATGAATGAATGAATGAATGAATGATTGAATGAATGAATGAATGAATGAATGAATGGTAGTAGCTGTCTGACTTCGTCTCTTTATGGAAGTGGTCGTAGTTTTGTCTAACTTCAACTTTTTATGGAAGTGGTGGTAGTTTTGTCTGACTTCGTAACTTTTGGGAAGTGGTGGTAATTTTGTCTATCTTCGTCTCCTTGGGAAATTGGTAGTAGCCTTGTCTAGCTGCGTTTCTTTGGGTAAGTGAAAGTAACTTTGTCTACCTGTACCCAGCGAATCTGATTCTTCATTAGTAAAGTGTGGATGCTGAGCATGCACGCTCTTTCTAGGACTTCAGTGTTTGGGATCTTGTCTTGCCGATTAATCTTCAATAGCTTCCGAAGGCAGACTGTGTGGAAGTGGTTTAATTTCCTAGCGTGTCGCTGATAAACAGTCCAGGTTTCACGAGCATAAAGCAGTGTGGATAATATGATTGCTTTGTAGACTTTCAGCTTTGTTTACAGGCTTATTCCATATCTGTCCCACACATTCTTATACAGTCTGCCAAAGGCCGCTGGCCTTGGAGATTCATGCATTCACTTCGTCATCAATTGTGGCAGCTTATGACACAGTGCTGCCAAGATAGATGAATTTGTCCACAACATTTAGTCTTTGACCATTCACTTTGATATTCTGCACGGTGTGTTTAATCTCTGGAGCTGGCTGGTACATAACTACAGTCTTCTCCAAGTTTATATTGAGCCCAAAGTTGGCACAGGCATATGAGAAAGCTGACACATTGTGTTGCATGTCTGCCTCTGAGTTGGCATATAGAGCACAATCATCAGCAAACAGAAGCTCTCTGGCGGTGTCGCTGTTAGTTTTGGTTTTAGATTTCAGCCTTCTGAGATTGAACAACTTTCCATCCATGCGGCAGTTGATGTGTATTCCAAAGCCGTTGTTCTCGAAGGCATTCGTTACCATAGCTGAACACATAAGGCTGAATAGCGTTGGTGCCAGGACACAACCTTGCTTCACTCCATTGGTGACAGGAAAGGGCTAAGAAAGTTCACCATTTTCCTGAACTCTTGCCTGCATACCATCATGAAATAGCCGCACTATTTGGACAAACTTTCGTGGACAGCCATATTTCGCCATAATCTTCCACAGTCCTTCGCTGCTGACTGTATGAAAAGCTTTGGTAATATCAATGAACGTGAAGAACATTTCGGAGTTCTGTTCCTGACATTTCTCTTGCAACTACCTTGCAGCGAAAACCATGTCAACAGTACCTTGTTCTTTTCCATACAGTGGATACCATCCCACTGTGGAATACCTGAAAACGACAGAACTGATCAATTGGCTAAGGAAGGAACAAAATATGAAGAACAGCCTGATGTGCCCGTTACATACCACCAAAAGAAAAGAATGATCAAATCAGTCAGAAAGCCACCAAAACCTTCTCAAGACTACCACATTATGGACAGATGAGGACAAGTCATTATTCTGCGCCTCAGAACAGGACACAATAGATTGCGCAACCACAGGTATACAAAATTAAAGACTGGTGAATCAGCCATGTGCACATGTGGATTGGCGTCGCAGACAGCAGAGCACATACTCCAAGACTGCCCAGATTACATGTCTAGGCAAACCTTCTGGCCTAGAGAGACGACAGTGGAAGATAAGCTCTATGGACCGCTGAGTGAACTAAATAAAGACAGTTAAATTCATACAAGAGACAACATTGTAGTTATAGACATATTTCAAGCGAACGAAAGAAGAAGTCTCCTAATATGTTCTCATTATACAGTGAATGTATAATGAGATCTACAGAAAATCTGTCAGGGATCCTTGTTAGTGAACATAATATAAATAACTTACGTTAGCCAGTGATCCGGAGTTCGATCCCAGGTCTATTCAGGGATGTACACTACTGACGAGCTCAAACGAGAGCGAAACTCGAGTCTAGTACTTCCAATCTGACGAGGACAAGGCTTAAGGTTCGTGACGGAATACGATCAGCGTTGCCATTAATGGGTTGTGCTCAATCTTTAAACCTTAAATCCCGATACAACTAAATACATCAATTTAATTATTTTTCGCTGGACTCTAGGCGCCTGGTGTGTCTTGCCAAATCGAGAAAACCTGATCATACGGGGCCACATCAATTGATGGATGTCAATAGCGGCGACCGGGTACATTTTGAGCTATAGCCTGCAATGGGTGACGAGATATTCTAGTATGATAATTGGTCGCATCCAGCGTAAGTTGCGTGGTCAATGGTTTCACACCCGCCTCACACGCCAGTGATCCGGAGATCTATCTCGTTTCCAGTCAGGGATATGCACTACTGACGAGCTCAGACGAGAGCGAAACTCGAGTCTAGTGCTTACAGTCTGACGTGGACAAGGCTTAATACTTCGCATACAGTGGTAAGCCACTAACATTGAATGTAAGAAAGAGAGTGCTGAAAGGCTACTTAGATCCTATTTTGTAATATGGCAGTGAATCTTGGAATGTAAATGAGCAAATACGGAAGAACTTGGAAGCAACAGAGATGTGGTTTCTGAGACGAATGTTGCGAATTGCTGGTACTGCCAGAGTAACTAACATCGATTGCCTGAAAGAGGCTAATGAAACAACATTGTATACAACAATAAGAAAAGGATTTATTAGGTTGTTTAGGGTTTAGAGGTTTTAAAATAAACAACAAGAAAGGGACAAACATCTTTCTTTGGTCATGGGATGAGAATATAGGCAATCGAGAACATCATCGCAACTGGAAAGATCAAGGGGAAGAGACGCCGGGGCCATCGTAAGAGGCGACTATGTAGAATTTCGCCCGTGTGTCACCGAGATACTTGAAGGAAGCAAAGAATAGTATCACACTGTAAGCTCCCATACAGGTGGTAAGAGGCGATGATGAGGGTTGGGCGTTGGGCCTGGCGTTTCTATTTGGTAGAAAAATGTGAGCTGCAAAATTCAACCAATCATGAACAAGTACAAATATAAAGAGAAAGGAATAATCAGGCAAACCAAGAGTAAAGGAAGCTCTTCTTTAAGAGATAGGATGCGATGCAGAGATGGGCGCAAGGAGTCCGGATCACATATCTGCTTCCTTTCACTTTAGGGAACTTCCAGAATTGTCTCCTGGAATATTAGACACTGTATAGATTAGGAAAGACAGCACAGGTGGTGGCGGGCATTAAATACTATGGCACTGGTATTCTGGGAATACGTGAAGCAACGTGGAACAAACAGGCAGACAAAACAACATATAAGACAGTGGTTCTCAACCGGTGGGGAATTCCCCCGTGGGGGGGGGGGGGGGGGATTGTAGGGTTTTCCGGGGGGGGGGGGGGGGGGGGAATTAAGATTATTTCAAGATCGCGTTAATACAAGAACCGATTACTTGATATTGTTTTCCCTTCAAACTTTACGGTTTTCACCCTTCTAAAATTCATTGTATAAAGTAAGTAGACCCACAAATCACGTTTTATGTGGACGTCTAGACTAGTTTTAGTATGTGCTATTAAATTTAGCTTCCATTATTACGTATACTGTGTAAAGGGGGGGGGGGGATTTTAGGTAGGAAATACGAAAGGGGGGAATGACGTTCTGAAAAATTGGTGAAGGGGGACAAGGGCCAAATTTTTAGGTAGGAAATACGAAAGGGAGGGGTGATGACGTGCTGAAAATATGGTGAAGGGGGGCACGGGCCAAAACAGGTTGAGAACCACTGATATATTCTTCTTCTTCAGCGTTCCGAGCCATTGAGGTTCTTTGCTGCAGATACAATCCGTCTCCATTCGTCTCTCTGGTGGACCTTCTCTTGCCAGTCGTTGATTCCAAGTGCTTGTAGGTCTGTATATGTATTATATCTCCACCGTCTTCTTGGTCTACCTCGGGGTCTACGGTCATTTATTTCCTGAGTGTAAGCGAGTTTTGTTTCCATATTATCTTCCATTCTTTCTATATGCCCCAGCCATTGTAGTCTATTAGCCTTCATGATACCAGTGATTAGCGGGGACTTAAACAGATGATAAATGTCTTTGTTACTTCTTCTTCTTTTCCACTCTCCACTTTGTGTATCCCTAATGGGTCCAAAGATGCGTCTTAAAATTTTGTTCTCAAAGGTTTGTAACAAGGCTTCGTCTCCTTTCGTTGTACTCCAGGTTTCAGAGCCATACAGCTCAACTGGTCTGATCAGTGTTTTGTATATGATATATGACTACCTAAAAACGCTTGGAGAAGAGAAGAAGAAACATAAATGAATAATATGAGGAGAATATTGACGGAACTGCATGGAATAATTAAGGATAGGTGGGCTTTGAGTGAGTTGTTTAAGGGCCTATTCCCTGATGGGGAAATAAAGAGTGATAGAAAAGAAGACACATGGTGTGCATACCTAAGTCTTCATTAACTCTTCTTCTGCCTATTATCCTCCAATCGGGCATGGATCATCAGCTATTTCAGTTCAAACCCGTTTACTCTTTGGCATCTATTGCAGTTATTTAAATACCTTTCCTATATCCTTTATCTATGTCTTTAATTCTCTTCTCTTTCGTGTGGGTTTGATCCCCCTTTTAAGCCAAATGTCACGTACAACAGAAGACAGGGCATGCAAGACACCAAAAGCATGATAATGCATGAAACTGGGGAGCTGGCGACAGATCGAGTCTTGCTGATGAGCTGTAATGAGAGCGAAGTTCTGCACAAGACTTGCTAACTGCTGCTGTAGATGATGATGATGATGATGATGATGATGATGATGATGATGATGATGATGATGATGATAAAATTAACTGTGGATTCCAGAAAAAAAGAGGTCTATCTATTGTGGTGATGTGTTGAAGTATTTCATAAACAATATAAAATAATTAAATAAATAATTCAAGCTGAAATATACGGCACATATTCACACAATAAATTTAAACTGACTATGATGTCTTTCTGTTTGCACAAAACTGGCTTCTGTAAATTAATGGCGATTGCTTCTACCAGCTTTAACATGCGACTATTTTGTATGTTGAACAACACACACAATGATGAGAAATAAACTTGAAAATCTAGTGATAGCTCTGCACAATTTACGAGAGGAGAGAAATCTCATCTTCTGTAACCGTGTTTGTTAGTATGTTATCTGATTGGAATGTTTTGAACAATTATTGACAGTAATTTACATGTTTATGATTATTTTCACTTGCCAACTGGCTGAACCTAGCAAACAGACACTTATTCACATGTCCAGTCTGTATTGTAATATTGTGTTAGCAGTTCTTTGACTCAGTATTATCGAATTAGCTTTAATTATCTCTGGAGTTTTCATTTCTACACCTTGGCCAATCAATTTCTGTACTCTAAAGACGACCTCCCGGGTATTGGCAGATGACAACATTTGAGCGGCCATACTTAAACTGTCTACACCAGTGTCTTACTTTTTTTTTTTTTTAATGAAGCATGTGAAAGGCAGAGATTATGAAGCATTTGTTCCATCTCCAGGTGTATTTCTGTAGGTCACCGCCTCCCCACAACCTTCCTAACATCTTGAATTTTATCACAGCCCTGGCCTCTGATTGTTTATGTCACGAATGACTTACCTGATGTTCATCCGCAATGTTTATTGTTGTGTGCTTTGCAACCAAAGTCGGAATTCTCAATTCGACTGAACGTACGAAGCAAAAGAGATGACGGATTAATATCAGCCAGCTTTTGTATATATTTAATTTATGTAATTGTGTCAGTGTGTGTTTATTGTCCGTGTGCTGACGAAGGCTCTAGCAGCAAGGACCATTTTGAGACTTGTGATTGTGCTCTAGTAAAACAGTACAGCTCACCAATTCTGTTTCTCTTTGTATTAATATTAGACATGATTTAAGTAATCCTGCCATGGGAGTGATCACATGCCATGCTCAGTCCTGATCTCTAAATCCAGGAAAGTTAAGGCTGGGAGAGCGCGCATGACCTTCCAGTATGAGAGGACAGACAGCCTTCTTGGA
This sequence comes from Cepaea nemoralis, assembly GCA_014155875.1. NCBI lineage: Eukaryota > Metazoa > Mollusca > Gastropoda > Stylommatophora > Helicidae > Cepaea > Cepaea nemoralis. Next base: position 17,001 of record JACEFZ010010303.1, on the reverse strand, counting down.
CGCCTCAGACGCCTCATGCAACAGGGCTGTTAAAAATCCTTTTTTGCATCCCCATGGTGGACTCCAGAAGTAGACAAGGCTTGGAAAGTAAAGAGAGCTGCAGTGAAGCAGCTAAGGAAAGTACGACAGACACCCAGAAGCTCACGAGAGGAAGTGGACACTGCGGAAAATGTCAAGAAAGACAAGGTGGAGGTTTTCAAGCACTGTACTGCAGAGGCCAAAAAGGCAAAATGGGAATGTTTCATGAGATTTTTAGAGCAGACCAATCACGATGATGTGGACACCAGGGATGCAGTTAGAGAGGAGTTATCTGGCACCATAAAGAATATGCCTTATGAAGACATCATACGGGTTGAAGATGTTAAACATATTTTGAAAAAGGCAAAAGATACGGCACCAGGGCCTGATGTGGTCAGGTATGGCCACATGAAGGCTTTGAGCGATGTAGACCTGAAGGAGATGACAGACTGCTTTAACCAGAGCATTAGGACAGCATCAATACCGCAGGATTGGGTACACTGTTATCTCATCCCTCTCCCAAAACTATTCAAGGATCATTCAAAGTTTAGCGGCTTTAGAATCATCACCCTTCAAAATACATTTGGGGAGGTTTTAGAGAAGATAGTCGCTGTCAAGCTGCAAGAGTTTTTGGAAAGGAAGCTTCTTCCAAGAGGCCTGGGGAGCTACAGGCCAGGAAAAGATACCTGGTCAAATGCAACCATTTTTGCCCTTGGCGTTTATGAGGGGTTCCAGAGTAGACAAGAAACGATGGCGGCGGCGCTTGATCTCGAGGATGCGTACAATAGAGTTCGATATGATATTTTGATGACCGCACAGATGGAGAAGGGGGTCAATCCCTGGTTGGTGAACTGGATAGTGGCCGTCCTACATTCTCGTCGGATTGCTCTCCGTCTGGGTGCATGGACCTCAGAGCCACATATTTTAACCCCGGAACTGCCACAGGGATCCGCAATCTCACCGGTGCTCTTTAACGTGTATACGAGCAAGATTGCAAACCTAGAAGCACCAGGGGTTGGAAGGATACTAACATTTGCAGATGATATTCTTGCATATAGGCAGGGGAGAGATAGGGAGAAAACAGCCCAGGAGCTACAGGCGACAGCAGACAAAGTGATTGACTGGTGCACTGAAATGGGTGCTGTCATCCACCCGGAAAAGGCAGCTGTTTTGTGGTGCTCTCTGGACAACAGGATTGTGAGAGCTGATGTTCCAAGCCTCACGATAGATGGTGGAAGCGTCAATAGAGAGAACAAACTGAAGTATCTGGGAATCACACCTTCAAGGACCATGTGGAGACGGTTTTGACAAGATCTCAAAAGGGGCTCAACGCACTTAAAACTATGGCTGCAATGGACATAGAGCAGAGAATGCTTTTCAGACTATACCAGCACTTGATCCTCTCAGCGATTGGTTATGGACTAGGACTGTTCACTGTCTCAAAGAGTCAGCTGGTGAGACTGGAGCGTATACAGAACGAGGCTATGCGGGTCATTCTGGGATGCACCAGCCAGAGACACCCCAGTGGTGTGTATGCGGTACATCCTTGGTTTGCCGACTTGCTGGTAGGCTCAAGGTGATGCAAGCGAAGGCATACCTCAGAGTAGCTGCTGACACAGATCACCCGTTGCACGAGGCGCTGGACGCAGTTAAGGGCCAGCGACTGATAAGAGGGAAATCACAGATGGCTCAGGCGGAGGATACGATCAGACAGGTGTGCCCCTAGGAGAACATTAGGCGAGGAGAGGAGTGGGTCAGAGTGCCAGCGGAGCAGTCAGACCTGTGCAGAGTTATAATCACATTGAGCCGGGAGTGCATGGAGTGGCCAGCAAGGGCCACAGAAGTGGAAATCCAGCAACTAATTCAGGATAACGCTAGCACGGGTGATGTGATTATCTACACAGATGGTTCGGTGTTGAGAGGTAGTAGAAGTGCCTGGGGGTTCTTGGCAAAGGCTAATGGTCGACGTTTGGTGGAGGAAAGCCTGGCATATGATATCACAACATCTAGCTTAGGAATGGAGGTGGAGGCAGTCAGTGCAGCTTTCCGCTGGATGGAGAATACGATACGCACACACATCGTGATTGTAACTGACTCAGAAAGCATGCTCAGTAGGGTGAGGACAGGCAAGCTTCGTGCCGAGTGGCTTGCTTCGCTTCGGAAGTCACGGGTGGCAAGCATCGTCTGGATCTTTTCCCCAGCTGATGTGCTGGGGAATGAACAGGCAGACAGATTAGGCTGGCTCTGCAAAACTTGGTGGAGTATTGATGCAGCGATAAGGCAGACGTGGTTGCGGCCTTGTGGGAGCACGTGTACACCTCGGAGGAGCAAATGGATCACCATGGTCTGGCAAGAATGAGACAGCGAGGAGTGACGAGGGGATCTGGCCGATGCTCGACGCTTAGAGGAAAGGCGAGACAGACATATAATCAGATTGCTACTGGTACTGTTGGGGTTGGAACTCTTGGCTGGCTTCTGAGGGTGGGGACGGATCGCTTATGGGAATGCCCCGAATGCTGTGATGTCGGTTCCTAAATTAATCAATCAATGCTTCTTTTTAGTATGTATCATGTCTTGCATACATCATTGTGCGTTTGTCTTTTTTTTTTTTTTTTCGCATATCCATTTACAGGGCATCGCTGTCAACATCAGCATCTTTCAGCTGATTGTTGATTTCTTGGCAAGATTACGCTCAGTAGTTTGCCATTACTTTCTGAGCGACCGGCTCCTATACGACGTAAGTTACCAAAACGGCGAGAATCGCTATCGATTCTCGCCCAAGTCGTTTGTCTATTACTACTTTTAGCAGATCCTTTCCAGCTCATTTCTGGGATATTAATTTTAATCTTTTCCATTTCTGTTTCTTCATTACTAAAATAATTATATCACCAACAATATCACCATTATCATCTGGTTTGCTTATTGACTAACTCATAGCAAAGACTTGTAATCGAATAACAAGTATCGCAAATTCATACTCGGCAACGCCCAACGATGTCACCGCCCAGGGTCATTCACGTGAAGCGGGTCTCGGTGCAGTGCTGTACGTTTCTGGGTGAATGTTTCAGTATCAATTTCCCAGCTGTTCTATGTACGTATGCGTTTCAGTTGTTTCATATTTATCTAACATCGTATTTCTGTTTACCCTGCACTTATTTCACATCGTATTCCTGTTAATTCATTCTGTAGCATGTCCTTTGCAGAACCTCGCTCCCATAACATTTCAGCGGAAAACTTCACGGTCACAAGCATAAGCAAGATGTCCCGCTCCGATACACCCATCTCCTGGAGATCATCTGCCACATCCTGCACCTATCTTCTCTTTGGCTTTCTTCCTTTCTGGTCGAGCATATACCCCTCCATTATTGTTCTCTCCACATTTTCGGGACGTTTCAAGTGACCAAAATATTAAATTTTCTTTGTTTTATCGTCTTTAGTAGCCAACCTACAATTCTGCACTTGTCAAGTTGTCGTATGGGCGCAATTGTTCTTTTCTGTATCCATCCAAGATATACTTAGAATTCGTCTATAACATTATTAATGTTTATAATTGAAAGGCAATTTATGCGCTGTTCAGCTTGTTTAATAAGCGTCCAGGCCTCTTTGGGCGTATGTTGTAATGGGAAAGATCCATTCTCTTAAAAATCTCATTTTTTTGTAGTTCTGTCCTACTCTCTATTTTTTTTTTTTTGGGTGGGGGGGGGGGGGGGGGGGCGCTCGCTCACTTTTGAACTCAAGCGTAATCCATACATACACGCTACTTCTAGTAGTGCTGGACTGAATTTTGCATGTGGATTAGCTTTCCCTATTAACACTGTCCCTCTCCATCAGGCGAACCCACTCCAACTTCAAAGGTGATTTTAGTTTCCGAAGAGCAATAGATATTCATATTTCTTTCATTGTGTCACCATTGTCGGTAATCAATGACCCAAGATATCTAAATTTTTACACCACCTCCAATTTTTCCTCATTAAAATATATTTCTTTCTCCCTGGTAGTTTTATCTGTATGCATTATCTTTGTTTTTTGCTATGTGAAGATGTGAATTTCACCATTTTTTTTTTTGTTTATTATTTTTGAGTTAAGGATATTAGCTTTACTATACCATTCTTTTACGTGGATTGCAATACTTTATCATCAGCATATATTTTAATATTTAATAATAGATTAGTATATGCATGTGTGAGTCTGTCTCTTCTCGCTCTAATAGTCCATTAGATCTTTTTATATTATCACTGTATATATATATATAATAAAAACAAATTTATGAAGACGGGTGCTGTTGAAACATTTGGTGATGCACTGGTACACCATTTTTTACATCAAGATTCTCATTTCCCTTTATGTGGAAAAGTTTTTACCATAAACAACAGGACATCCCATTTATTGAGCTGCAGTTGAAGTCCTTTTATTGTTTCGTTCCATGTCTGTGGGAGGACATCCATTGATCTATCATTCTCCCATGACATTTATATATCATCTGATAGACTGTCCACACACTAGTAGTATAAATTCCACCATCAAGCAGTCACAATAGGAGGCTTATGATTGTTAGTCAATGGACTAGGCCTGTTGTGTTGTGTGAGTATGCATATAGTCATGTGTAGGTTAATAGAATCCAGTCAGTGCATTCTTCAGTCATATGATTTGCACCCTTGAATTCAATCAGTCAGTCAGCGCCTCAATCATAGAAGTTTTACCACTTCAGAGAAGGCATAATCAGGTCATTATTCAGCACAACACTTGCAGTCTGGTGGGATTAGGCCTAGGGTGGTCATGTTTTCTCCATGAGAATGTTCTTCTTTTGTTCAATTCTATGGGATTCTATTGAGGCAGTCATTTCCAAATCAGCTGAAAACCATAAATTTATTAGAGAAATTAGATGCAAACCGCTAAGATTTTGGGACATACAGTGAGGAGAAATAAGCCTGAAAAACTTAACGACAACTTACACACTTGATGGAAAGAGCATGGGGTAGACAAAGTGATAAATACCTGGATAGCTTGACCGCATGGCATAAGTGACACATTACATTACTGATCTGACACTCTGCCGATCGTGTGAGGTGATCAACTGTTATTGGCATGACATGAAGTTTATTATATGAAAGTTAACCGGAATAATAATGTATCATTGAAGCAAAAGCAAAAGCTGCATTTTATTAAATATATAAATCTTATTAAATAAATCCCTGTCTTTAGTGGTTAGACAATGAATTCTTGCATCCCCTCTGCTGTGCGTCCACCTTGACGAGGTAGAGGGGCTTCCGCGTTCCAATGACCCCAAGAGCTATGCCGACGGTAGCACAGCTACTGGTAGGGTCACCCATGTCGGACAGGTCAAGGGAGAGGGACCAGACGAAGTGACGCACAAACCTGCTGCCTTGTAGGTAGACTGGGGACAGTCAAAGGCTAGGGAAAGCACCCCAAAATATGCTTGTCGAAATCGGATGTACTGAGCCACAGGCTTGACAAAGCAGTGCAACGTAACTTTATCATTTCATGATGCCACAGATGAAAATGAATCGTTATGGTGCTAATCCCGTGAAGTCCCATCAGGCGGTGATAGTGCCGGGCCCCCTGCCTCGAGGGGGTCCACCCATGACTACTGGTGGTCACCTTCCCCTGTGCTGTGGAGTCAAGGCACAGAGGAGTAGGTTAAGAGCTATTGACCAAATACCAAGGACACTCAACATACTACAGTGGAATGCCGAAGGAGTTTATAACAAGAAAGAATCCCTGACACAGCGTCTTCATAAAGATAGAATAGATGTGGCATGCATTCAAGAGACACACCTCAACGCCAAGCACAAATTTTCAGTCAGGGGATATCAGGCCACACGTTTCGACCGCGAAGGACATAAAGGAGGAGTTCTAATACTTACACGAAATACAATACCTTGCAGCGAAAGTATCTGTGATCTCTGACAACCAAACAGAAATTATAGGTGTTGATATAATGATAAAGGACGTGAAAATAAGAATTTACAATCTTTATAGCCCAGCAGATAAGGATCTTACACTCTCAAACATGAAAATAACTGACACAAATTGCATTATTGTCGGAGACTTTAATAGCCGTTCAGAAAGATGGGGATACCCAGATACTGACAAAAGAGGAGATGAAGTGGAGGACTGGGAAATAGACTCAAATCTCCATCTACTCAACAAAGCGGATGACACACCGAGCTTCTACTCCAGAAGATGGATTACCACTTCTACTCCAGACTTAGCTTTCTGCACAGGAGACATCCTCCACAAAATCGATCGCCATGTGCTGGACCAATTAGCAGGTAGTGACCACAGACCAATCAAGCTTGTAATGAATATGGAGTATGTTCCACAGGAGCAAAAGCCCTTGCCCCGCTGGAATTACAAACGAGCAGATTGGGACAGATTTGCCACACTAACAGACAAATATTGTGAAAACATAAATACACGATATGGCAACATGAAGCAAATGGTGGAAAGTCTAAACAGAGCAATAATACAGGCAGCCACTGAGTCCATTCCAAGAGGAGCGAGGAAAAATTACAAACCATACTGGACTGAAGAACTACAAAGTTTGGAGGACAAAGTTGAAGATGCCAGGAAGACAGCAGAGAGAGAACAAACAATTGAAGCGAATACCTCTCTCAAAGCCATCTCAGCAAAATATAAAAGAACAGTAAATCAAACAACAAGAGATCGTTGGAGGGAAAAAACAGAAAACCTGAATTTTGACAGGGATGGAAACAAACTATGGAAACTAGTGAAAGCCATGAACAATGAAGGACCTAGAAACAAACAAATAACAATTAAACAAGGAAATGCCTTGCTTACAGGAAAAAAGGCTGCAAATGCACTAATGGAACACTATGCCAATGCAAACCACATTGATATTACAACTGAACAGAAGAAAGCAATCAAAGACAAACAGATACATCATAGAAATACAGAGACAGCAGCAGAATATATGATGGCAAATCTAACAATGGAAGAAATGGAACAGGCAATGAATACCCTAAAAAAGAAGAAATCACCAGGAAAGGATGGAATCACAAATGAAATGCTAATAGGACTAGGCACCAAGGCAAAGAAGAAACTACTAGCAGTCCTAAATAACAGCTGGAAGAGAGGAATAGTCCCACAGGCATGGAAGGAAGCTATACTAATACCAGTCCCAAAGAAAGGAAAAGACCTGGAAGAACCAAATGGCTATCGACCTATCAGTCTACTTAGCTGTGTAGGAAAATTAATGGAACGCATTATCAATGGCAGGCTAACATGGCATCTGGAAGAAAACAAACTCTTAACACCACACCAAGCAGGATTCAGAAAGTACAGATCCACTGAAGATCAAATAACCTATATAGCTCAGGAAATAGAGGATGCCTTCCAAGAGAAAAAGCACACACTAGCAGTCTGGATAGATTTAGAAAAAGCATTTGATAAAGTATGGAAGGAAGGACTGAAAGTAAAACTGCAAAACATGCATGTTTGTAGGAAAAATGTATAAATGGATCAGCCACTACCTTGAGAACAGAACTGCCAGGACAAAAGTACAAGGACAAACAAGCAAAATGATGCTGCTGGAGCAAGGTGTCCCCCAAGGAGGAGTTCTTTCACCAACATTATTCCTAGCATATATAAATGACATCACAGAAAATTTTCCAGCCAGAGTACACACATCCTCCTTTGCAGATGACCTAGCCATATGGACATCTGAAGAATATATTAGCACAGCTAACAGCAGAATACAGCAAGCCTTATTAGCGCTAGAGGACTGGTCAAAATCATGGCTAGTGAAGATAAGTGAGGAGAAAACAACATGCACAGTGTTCTCCCTCTCAAATAAACCTCAGCAACCTAAGCTGGTATTGAATGGAAAAATATTGCGCCATGAAGAAAATCCAAACTATCTAGGAGTCACCTTTGATCGTCGCCTGACATGGAAGACACAGGTTGAGAAAAATCGAACAAGAGCAAGGCAGAGAATGGCAATCATGAAAAAGCTTGCTGGTACAACGTGGGGAGCAGATGAGAAAGTTCTCAAGAAGTTATATACTGGACGGGTGAGGCCAGTACTGGAATATGGCATTGCAGCTTGGGCAACAGCAGCTAAGTCAAACTTTAACAAAATAAGTAGAGTCCAAAACCAAGGAATGCGAATCATAACTGGAAGCCTGAAGACAACGCCTATTAATGAACTAGAAAAGATCACTTGTTTACAACCAATGCAGGATAGAAGAGATAGCAGAGCCCAGCAACAAGCAGAAAAATTTAGAAGATTGACAGACCACCCTATGTACAACAGATTTAATGGTTTTGGAAAGGGAAGACTGAAGCGTAGCAACTTTGTAGAAACTGCAAAACGAAGGATTAGGGCAGATCCTATTCTTAACATATCAACAGTCAAGCCCATACACAATGCACACAAGTTCCCAGCTTGGCGACAGCAGCAACTGCCTGAGATGATAGAAAACATTCCTGGTATTGAGAAAAAGAACACTCAGCATGAAACCGAAAGAAGAGAAATAACCCTAAACTACATAAAAGAACATTACCCAAGCAGGAATTGGACCCATGCATATACAGATGGATCAGCCAAAAATTCAATAGAGAATGGAGGAGGAGGAGTTCTCCTAAATTTAAAAAATGGAGTGAAAAAAACACATTCAATGGCAACTGGAAAATTTTCAAGTAACTTCAAAGCGGAGGTAGAGGCTCTGAAAACTGCAGCAGAAATGCTCCTGATGGAGGAAAATAAAGAGAAGCAAATAGCTATCTTCACAGATGCAAAGTCAGCTGTCTCAATACTGAAGAGCAATAACAGCACAGAACTAACTGACCTAAGAGCAGCACTCCATGGTCTATGCCAGAAATCCAAAAAAGTTGTAATACAGTGGATCCCATCACATTGCAGTATACCTGGAAACGAAGAGGCTGACAGACTGGCAAAAGAGGGCGGACGACTACCACAGCCTGACATAGACATAACCTATAATGAGGCAAAGAGGTTGATAAAAAGCACTTATAGAACCAAATGGGAATCAGAGCATCCAGGCCATCAGAAGGATGATGCATATTACAAACTCGACCGAAGAGAACAAGTAGCAATCTTCAGACTCCGCACAGGACATAACAGGCTGAAATACCACTTGTTCAATAAACTAAAGATAGGAGATACCGATGAATGTAATTGTAGAACTGGAAAAATGACAGCAAAACATTTGCTGCAGGATTGCCCAACGTATGCAGAACAGAGAAAGATATTTTGGCCCACACCTGCTTCATTTGAGGACAAGCTCTATGGAGATATCAACAAGCTCAAGTTGACCGCAGCTTACTTTAACTATATACAGGTTGACATTTAAAGGTGCATGAAGACCCAGAGGCATGAAATGGAATATTGCTTGGATAGCAAATCCATTATGTGGAAAGTCCAAATCGAAAGCTCGCTGTGTGGGCTTCATAAAAGGTGGAAAAGTGTCCTATTGGCACGAAATGGAATATTGCTTGGATAGCAAATCCATTACGTGGAAAGTCCGAATCAAAAGCCCATTGTGTGGGCTTCATAAAAGGTGGAAAAGTGTCCTAGTGGCATGAAATGGAATATTGCTTGGATAGCAAATCCATTACGTGGAAAGTCCGAATCAAAAGCCCACTGTGTGGGCTTCATAAAAGGTGGAAAAGTGTCCTAGTGGCACGAAATGGAATATTGCTTGGATAGCAAATCCATTACATGGAAAGTCCGAATCGAAAGCTCACTGTGTGGATGTCATCTGCAGACTGTATACTTCTGGTTTCCGGAAGAACAACCTATGGTGAACGGAAGGCCCAATATACGGAAGTGAGGCTAAGCAGCCATGTGCAGGACGTGACGATTCCTTGGGTGAGCCCAGTACCAGAGCGCTATGTATCGGCTCTGCAAGTATGGAAGCCTCCTTGGATGGCGGGGAATGCCCATGGTCTGCCCCTGCCTTCCCTTGAGGGCTGACCAGGATCTTTGGCTGTTCTATATGGACCAGCTGGGATGGGGGATAACACCACGACAGTGAGAGTCAAACGTCCTAAGAAACCCCCGGGAAGGTTAACCCGGTCAACAAATGCCCGCAGAAGTCGGATGTGTCGGCCTAATGGCGCAAGAACGCAGCTCTGCTGTAAACAGGCACAACGCAATCACATCCGAGAAAAAAAACTCCGGATGAACGAAGAAGAAGAATTCTTGCATGCTGCGTAAACCAATTTTAGCATAAATCTTGAACAAATAGTAAGCAAACAACAAAATCTACAGAGGCCTATTTGATGTGGTTTTACAGAAGAATGCTGACAATTCCCTGAACAGTCAAATGAGTAATCAAATAATCTAAATGTTTAGAAAGAAGCTATGACAGCTTATGATAAACATCATATAAAAAGACAGTTGTAACTTTTGGTCACTTTATGAGAAGAGACAAACTAGAACATTTGTGGAAAGAGAGATCTCTCTATAAACATTATCTTAATTTATATCAAACTGAGCTTATGATATTGTGAGGGAGGCTGCTAAATTGTTGAACATCATAATACACCCACAGAGGATGCTTTGTGGGGGTGTGTTATGGAATCTTTATGACATCTGTCAATTGCTTTGATTTGCACTGTTGCATCAATAATCAATTACTGATGTCATTCTTATATGAATGAAAAGAGAGGTGATAAAGGTTATAAAAAGGATGCTTTGTGGGGGTGTGTTATGGAATCTTTATGACATCTGTCAATTGCTTTGATTTGCACTGTTGCATCAATAATCAATTACTGATGTCATTCTTATATGAATGAAAAGAGAGGTGATAAAGGTTATAAAAAGGAGACACATGAAGGGAAAATTTGGACAGCAAGAACAAAGACAGGTCAAATATTACTGTGAAACCTGAACCAAACCTAACTCCACAAGAAAACAGGAAGCTTGCCCTCCAATTGTTTATAATAACATATAATCACAGAAAAGAAACTACAGTCACTACATTAATGCATAATGATGGGTTATTTAAACACCAGGAGGAACTAAAAGAAAATGTGACAAAGCCAGCCAGCAATATGAAAGATTGTTAGAGGATGAGAAAACTAGGCATGCCTTCACAGGACTACACCCATGAAGTACAACATGCAGACGAGACAATGGCAAGCCACTCAGTAATGAAAGGACAGATGGATAAAAACAAGATGTATAACTGGCAGCCAAACCCCCAGCTGACAACAAAAGCAGCTTGCATCAGAGTGAAAGATCATTAGCTAAAAAGAAAAAAGATATTCTTCTTTTTTTGTTCGCTTGAAATATGTCTATAACTGCAATGTTGTCTCTTGTATGAATTTAACTGTCATTTTTAGTTCACTAAGAAGTCCATAGAGTTTATCTTCCACTGTCGTCTCTCTAGGCCAGAAGGTTTGCCGTGACATGTTATAATCTGGGCTGTCTTGGAGTATGTACTCTGCTTTTTTTTTTTTGGGGATGCCTATCCACATGGCTGTTTCACCAATCTTGAATTTTGTATACATGTGTTTGCGTAATCTATTGCGTCCTGTTCTGAGGCGCAGAATAATGACTTGTTCTGATCTGTCCATAATGTGGTAGTCGTCTTGAGCAGGTTTTGGTGGCTTTCTGACTGATTTGATCATTCTTTTCTTTTGGTGGTATGTAACGGGCACATCAGGCTGTTTTTCTTTTACTCCTTCCTTAGCCAATCGATCAGCTCTGTCGTTTCCAGCTATTCCACAGTGGGATGGTTGCCACTGTATGGTGACCTTATGCTGACTGCTAAGTTAAGAAAGTAGTGTCCTTAGTGCTGGCAACTTCCCAGACAGAAGCACCTCAAGTACTGATTTTGCATCAATAGCACCACGGGTTGTGTACCATGGCTGGTATTTAGTAATTTCTCTGTTGCTATCTTGATTGCCTCAATTTCAGCAACATAGTTATGGCAGTACTGTCCTGTTCGTACTCTGACCGTGTCCCTAGTATTATTTGGGTATTCTATGTACACTCCCGCTCCTCAATTTTGAACAGCATTTTGTGCTAACCCATCTGTGTAGACTCAGATCAAATGCCCGCAGAAGTTGGATGTGTCTGCCTAACGGTGCAAGAACGCAGCTCTGCTGTAAACAGGCACAACGCAATCATGTCCGAAAAAAAAGTCTGGATGAACGCAGAAGAAGAAGAAGAAGAAAGACCTCCAGTAGCTGTGGTTGGACCCTTTCGGGGCATATTACCCGGCACTGCACCTGCCTTGGGGGGGGGGGGGGGGGGGGGGGGGGGCGCAAAGCAGGGCGAGAACCTTAACATTTAGCAGTAGTCGACATATTTTGCGTAATTGTGTGGCATCTTGATTTCTGTGGTGCTCCTTCTGGCTGGTTGCCTCCATCTTCAGCATCTTTCCTTTGCTAGAGCAGACTGTGGTCTCTCGAGTTTAGGTGTGAAGGCACGCAGACACATGTCTGCGCATGCATGTACATGCATACACATCTAGAGTGTCTTTCTTATTTCTCTGCGCCAGTGACATGACGCCGCCACTTCTGTTAGTTAAAACAGCTCCGCCACGAGAAGGCCAGGAGTTGGACTTTTGCTGCTGAGGTGATGAATGCATGAGCCATTGGGGTATTTATGCAATGTTGGGCGCTCGCCCCAACCCCGCCCCCGGCTACATACAGCAACATTTGAAACCAAAAAAGGTGTTACGAAAACTGCAAAAACAAGCGACCTTAAATCTAGTTGGTTGAATGTGGTCAAAAGAAGAGCCAAGTACAGTCTGATCAAGACTGAGTGGACTGATACAGGAGGGAAAATAATATCTAGAGATGGGCGAATAGCAGTTTCTCAGAGATATCAGTGAGATAGTTGGAGATTTATTGCAAAAAAGTTCATTGATTGATTGATGTCCAACTTGGACACTAACTATAAATGGGAAATCAAAATCTGAAATTGTGTATTCAAAATCACCAATCTCAGACTATATTCACCATCATCACTTTGTCGACCCTGTGATGAAGCCTGGGGTTTCCAGCATGTTCTTTTGTATATTCTGATGGTTTTTTGTTCCATGATCAAATGTCTGTCCATTTACATTGTTACTGTCAGCTTTTCCCTTCATCGTGGCTTTAAGTAGATTATTCTGCCATTTAATGTGACCTGAGTAACCTGCCTTTCTCATTAATATTTCTCTCAAAAATAAACAGTGTGATATATATACATATATAAAATCAAATATAATGGCTTGATTATTATGTGATTTCCAAGTACACACTGCATTATATTAGTTTCATTTTCATGAGACTTCTGTCACTTACCCAAAACTGTTAACCAAACAACAACAAAACAGAATTTTCAAATATATGATCACATCATCAATATTTATTTATTATTGTCAAAGTATTTCATTTGTTTTTATGTACAATTCACATGCATTTATATATCAGCAGTAATTTTTATGAAACATGCATTTAAAAGAAACCAGGTTTTATTATTAACAGTAAAGTAAAATAACCCATCAATAGACATAACAATACCAGTAATGTTAAATAAATATATCACTTTGTGGTATACGTCTATTAATCATCGACATGCACTTAAAAGATGTTTCATAAAGAGAAAAGAAAAATTACAACCGGATTGAGATTACTGAGAAGAATGCTCAGTGTATCAAGAGAGAAAATCAGAAATGAAGAAATAAGGACTAATTATGCAGGACAGTTATAATAATGCTGGTCATGTTGAATGATTATATCACATCATGGTGTACATAATTAATCATAGAAGGGAGAGTGGGGTGTCAAACTGACTGCCTTGTGTGTTAAAGGTTTTGGTTGTTTCCCCACTTGTATTGTGCAATCCAAATCAAATTTGAACCCATGGTCTTCAGTGTGTGAGATAGACACCTTTCTAAATGTCTGCTAAACATTCACTGCGAGAGTGTCCTATACATGTAGGACAGACTATCTTCATATTCTTTTTTAAACTGACTCTTCAGTTTTAAATTTTGCCACACCCGACAGCATTTACAGCTATCAAGCACATGGATGTATATTTTAGAAGATGGATCAAAGGGCACCTGCCAATAAGGAATCCTGTCTATTGTTGGTATTGTTAAGTCTACAGCAGATTTAAACAACAGTTTGTCTTTCATCATCTGTGGTAGAGGTAACTTGTTGACACGGTTCTCACGGCCAGGGGTTGTCCCCACAGCAGATGATACTTCCACAAAAGCCAGCCTGAACAGGGACACTGGCTGTGAAGACATCTCACCAAGCAGATTCAAACACTGTCTATAGTTTTTCTTTTCCAGATATGAACGAACAGGTTTGTTATGTGCTAATGAAGTCAGATCAGATTTTGTAAGCCACATGATGTCAACAAAATGACGAGCCAGGGACGCATTATTGCTTATCAGTGCTGTGCATAAAGGAGATATTTCAAATGTGGGATCATCATGTGAGAAGTAGTTAAAGTATTTGTCTGATCTTACAGTTATGGGCCCTGTTCCATTATTTATAAGTTTACAAATAATGTCACTGTCATTACAAAGTAAAATTCTGTGAAACATTTTAGGTTGTAAATAAGACAAAGAGGCACCTCGAGCAAGGAAAACTTCTAAGCAGTCTGTTATATCTTTATTACGCATATACGACTCGGGCTGGAAGTATGACACTGCTGTCTTTGTCCTATCTTTTTTACTGACGGCATTAATGTCAGCTCCTGCATCCAGTAGAATCTGTACAACCTCTTTTCTGTATCTGCTTGCAGCCAACATTAATGGTGACAGGCCATCATTATTTTGCAAGTTAACAGTCACAGCCTGCATTGATTAGAAGTGGTTACAATGTCATTGGTTCCGTGGTCATAGCCACCATCAGCAGGTTCTGTTTATTGCATGCAGCAAGGCTGTATTGCCATTAATATCAGTCTATATTGATATCAGGGTTGTGATTTATCACCCCCTTGACCACAGCTACATTGCTGTATCTTGCTGCTTGCATCAAAACTGTCAGTCCTTCGTTATTTTGTGAGTTGACAAAATATTGGTCTTTAACACATCTGATTAGAAATTCAGCATTGCTATCACAGCCTTGATAGACAGCATAGGAAAAGGCACTATCACCTTCATTGTCTCTCCTGTTAATGTCAGCCCCGTAGTCTAATAGTAACCGAAGAAGATCTGTACTATTGGCAGTTAAAGCCGCAAGCATTAATGGTGATGCATCACCATGAATATTAGGAGAAGCCCCATTTTCAAGCAGTACTTTAGCTAGCTGTAGCTTAGACGCGTGGCACATAGCTTTCCTACCTAGAACCAGAATACAGAGGAGTGTAGCTACCATATGTTTCTACCATCTTATTTACATCAGCTCCCTTTCCAAATTAGAAATGAAGCAATTTCTCCGTTTCCAGTCTCCGCTAACAATCGTTCCCAACAAAGATTCTTACCCGTAATGTCAAATACAATATCAATAAAATGGCCTATGAATTCAAAATTTCTTCCTCTTACTGCTGATAATAACAAATTCTGCTGATGTTTACAAATATATTGTTGAGTTTCATGCTTGCAATACTCAAGCAGGAAGTTAATGTAGGCCACACTCTGATTATAGTATAAGACTGTATAAAGCACCACCGACATGCAAAGTTTACACCATGTCTGCAGTAGAAGTTTAGCACAAGTCTGTGTGGCCATGAACAAGGGCCAGGTCAACTGGTGAGTAATAGAATATTTCATCATCGAACATTGGCTCCAAATTTTAACATCACTTCAATCACGTCATAATGACCACATTCTGCTGCGATACTTAGCGGGGGATATCCACCCGTCCATTCTGTCTTGTTCAGATCAGCACCATGCTGGCAGAGCAACTCAACCAGAGGATAACTGCCAGCTCTAGCTGCCACAGACAAAGGCGAAACTGTTGGCCCACCATTCACATCCACTCCTAATTCCAAGAGTCGTTTGACCATTGAAATATGATCTTTAGTAATCGGACTAACTTCACACATAAAAAAGTTTGTTGTAGACATTACTGGACCATCCTGATCTTAACTTGTTCATCTAAATCTACACAGTCTAAAAATATATCCAGAAATTTCACATTACAAGTTTGAACGGCAATGTGTAGGGGTGTTTCTTCACTTGTATAAAAAGTATATTTATTTGCTCTCCTCCATACAGCATCAGAAAGTTCCCTACTCAACAGTTGCATCAACTGGGGTGCATTCATGCCTGTGTCGAGTTCTATGTTTTCAGTAGCATGCCTTCCTTCTTGTGTCGGATAATCTTCTGCTGATTGGATCCTGTCTGCTGCAGCAAGTCTTGACATCTTCTGTTCTGATATTTTCTAATCTGAAATGTAAGTACAAAATCTAGTGTGTTACTATGATTAAATTTAATAAATATTATTCTAAATATTATTAAAAGGGTTGCACAAAAAGTATTATATTACCTGTTTTCTTACCAAAAATTTTGCATGCGCACACAATTGCAGTCACCAACAGAGATAGTGTCATTGTAATAGTTCACAAAAATAACAGTTGCTAACAAGGACCTACCTAATAATGAATTCTTGGTCATGGAGAAATAAAGAATAATTCATAATGTATATTCGATAGCTAAATTGTGTGAAGGTAAGTGGGAAGTTAAGAGTTGTTGTTTCAGGGAGTGAAGAGGCCAAGTTACAGGAATGGCCATGTTGGCATTTCCTGCCACAGCCAAAATCTTAAACATGGTGGAGTGTACAGATGCCATTATTCATCGTAATTAATGATCACATAGCAAAGCAGCAATTGCCCTTACAGCTTTCTGGCAGGGGGTAAAGTGTGATGACAATAATCAGTGCCATTGAAGATCAGAAGGTATGCACACAATAGGTTCTTCAAAAGTACTACAGCTGACCAAAGATAAACTGCATGTTCTGACCATTTGAAGTGTCTTGATGTCAATGTGAAGCATTTTTGTCATGGATCTTCACAGGTGGTGAAAA
>JACEFZ010010302.1:0-27122 GCA_014155875.1 Cepaea nemoralis | reverse complement strand
AACAGCTGCGACTTTGCTGGTGTATACAATAAAGAGCATTGGGGACAAGACAGAACCTTGTGGCAGCCCATGTGTAATTAATAGTACAGGGTTAACCTTTGACTATACATCAATACGGGCATCGAGATATGAATAGCACAATTAACATTTGATATCACAGATCATCGTGACATGACTGCGAATATGTAAACATTTACTGTCACCTTACCAGTTACGGCGCTGTCTATATTTATGTAGGCCACTGCTCTTTCTCGCAGGATAGACACATATTGCTGAAACATAAATACAGTAAACCTTAGATTAACCGTCACTCGTTTAACCGGCAGATTCTGTTAACCGTCATCGTCTAAAAACAAAATGAAGAGATACAACATAAAGGTCGCAATTTTCAATGTCGCCACTGCCTGGGCTGCTGGGCTGACCTTACATTGTCTAACCTAAAGAATGGGTGGAATAAACTCTTGCCAGAACTTATTGAAGAAACCGAAGGTATTGAGACTGTTAGAGTTGACGAAATTGTACAATTGTGTAACAATGTAGAACTCATTCATTCGTTCATTCAGTAGCATGTCCTTTGCAGAATCTCGCTCCCAAAACAACCTTACGGAAAACCTCTCAATCCTAACAAGATTGCACGCGTCCGATACACCAATCTGGAGATCATCTGCCACACCCTACACCCATCTTCTCTTTGGCCTTCCTCTTCCTCTCTTCCCAGGCATATAACCCCATTATTGTTCTCTCCAAACTTTCGTGACGTTTCAAATATTTCAATTTTCTTTGTTTTATCGTCTTTAATACTGACCTTCCTCAATATTCAGCTCTTGAACTTAGCTATGGGGCGGTTTAAAAGAAGCAGTTTTATCCACCAGGTCAAACGACTCTGCAGAGAAACCACCGATCTGCCCAGAGTTGGTATCCCCTTGAAAATTATTCCAGAGCGAACTCCGTGGAAAGATAAACATAGACCATCATTACAAATCCAGACAAAAGTGAGAGGAAAATTTGACAAGGAAGAACAGAACAGTGTGCAGCGCAGAACAGCCACTCTCAGCTTCCTTGATGAAGAATACCCACAGGACCTCTGGATCCGAGTCTACACAGATGGGTCAGCACAAAATGCTGTTCGAAATGGAGGAGAGTGAGTGTAAATAGAATACCCAAATAATACTAGGGACACGGCCAGAGTACCAACAAGAAAATACTGCCATAACTATGATGCTGAAAGTGAGCCAATCAAGATAGCAACAGAGAAATTACTAAATACCAGCCATGGTAAACAACCCGTGGTGCTATTGACATTTGCAAAATCAGTACTCGAGGCGCCCCTGTCTGGGAAAATTCCAGTTCTAAGGACACTACTTTCTGAACTTAGCAGTCAGCATAAGGTCACCATACAGTGGATACCATCCCACTGTGGAGTACCTGGAAACGGCAGAGCTAAGGAAGGAGCAAAAGAAGAACAACCTGATGTGCCCGTTACATACCACCAAAAGAAAAGAATGATCAAATCTGTCAGAAAGCCACTAAAACCTGCTCAGTACGACTACCACGTTATGGACAGACCAGAAAAAATCATTATTCCGCGCCTCAGAACAGGACACAATAGATTACTCAAACACATGTATACAAAATTCAAGATTTGTGAAACAGCCATGTGAACATGTGGATTGGCGTCGCAGCCAGCAGAGCACATACTCTAAGACTGCCCAAAATACAACATACCTAGGCAAACCTTCTGGCCTAGAGAGACGACAGAGGAAGATAAACTCTATGGACCCCTGAGTGAACTAAAAAAGACAGTTAAATTCACACAAGAGACAACATCGCAGGTATATACATATTTCAAGTGAACAAAAGAAGAAGCTCTTGAAGTATGGATGCATTTTGATCTTTTCTTTATCCAAGATATTCTTAGAACGCGTCTATAACATTTATATTCAAAGGCATTTATGCGCTGTTCAGCTTGTTTAGTAAGTGTCCAGGTCTCACAAGCGTATGTTGCATTGGGAAAAAATGTATGCTCTTAAAAATCTACTTTGTGTAGTTATATCTGTCCCACTCCACAATTTATTCCGTTGTATTGGTATTTTAAGAGCAATACATATTTGTCTTTTAATTTCTTTCATTGTGTCACCATTGTTGGTATTCAATTACCCAAGACATTCGAAATGTTCAACCACCTCCAATTTTTCCTCATTAACATATATTTCTTTCTCCAAAGTAGTTTTATCTGTATGCACTACCTTTGTCTTTGCTATGTTCAGATATAAGTTGTGATTTTCACTGCTCAATTGGGTTGAGGTTATTAGGTTTTCTATACCAGTCTGTGATGTGGATAGTAATACTGTATCATCAGCATATCGAATCTCTGGCAAGTCATGACCACCGATATTTAGGGCATCATATTGCTCCCTGTTTATATCATCTCTGAAATTTCTCATTATATTTTCGCCGTAGACGGTAAACAAAAAGGGGGACAACACACAGTCCTAAGAGACTCATTGCTTGATGTCAAACCAATCTGATGTCTCGCCATCTATTCTAACCGCTGCTTGTTGGTCTAGATCACGGGTCACCGAACTACGGCCCGCGGGCCGCATCCGGCCCGCGGCGTCATTTCATCCGGCCCGCAGTGGGTATTCGAACTTGCTTGATATAACGTATGAAACACGAGAAGTTGTGATACAATTTAAATGTAAATATTATGTTTAGAATAATAGGAGATCTTCACATATACGGAGACCTTATGGCTGCACTAGGCGTTTTATTTAGGCGGCCTTATTTATATATTTTGCAAACCTTATTATGAGATATATTCTATTACCAAATGAAGCCGCCTGCCGCGGCTCTACAAGAGAATGGAGTAGCATATCCCATGATACCTTGGTAAAAAAATGCATAGGATGCTGGGATGCTATGTTGGCGTTCCTATAAGAGCCCAGTCACGCCATGTTCCCACCTCGTTGGCCTGAGAACAACTGAGGCCGAAGAGATGTCGATGTCTAATTTTAAGCAGAGGGTTTGAACTTATCCCTCTAAGCCACTACCAAGCAGATGGGCGAACATGCCCCAGGCATGGCCGAGCGTGGCCACTGTTTTTCCAGACCGCAGTTGAGAGGGCAAACAGGCTCTGTGAAGATCCAAAAGATCAAAGAGGATCTTGATTGTGGATTGACGATTATCTGCTGCGGGGTGAGTTTTGAATGAACCTTCATAGTTTAAATAGGAATATAGGAATCTAATAGCTATGTCTGTGCCTGAGAACAATAATGGAGGGGTATATGCCTGGGAAGAGAGGAAGAGGAAGGCCAAAGAGAAGATGGGTGCAGGATGTGGCGGATGATCTCCAGATGGATGTATCTGAAGCGGGACATCTTGCTTATGATTGAGAGGTTTTCCGGAAGGTTGTTATGGCTGCGAGGTTCTGCAAAGGACATGCTACTGAATGAATGACCTTTGTTTCATCGTGTTGTCTGATAATTGCTGGTGTTGTTTATCAAACTACAGTTACAGTGATGGACGATTATCTATGCTGTGATGAGGATCACTGGTACTATGTTGGATGACCACCCATGCTGTGATGGAAGATCACTGGTACTGTGAAGGATGATCATGTGTATGTTTATTCATGGGGATGCCTATTTTGTCATTTCACCTAATCATGAATTTTATTTATTATGGCATTGGCATTATTAATCAGATGTTGTTGTATCTTTTTAATTACATTATTATGATTCCCTATACACGGATCCTGAATTTCTTCTGATATCTCTAAATCGTTGATTTCTTGTTAACCATAGAATGAGATTCTCTTTGTCTTCTTATTCCTCTCTTCTTCTACGGCCCATGAGCAGTAGGCGTTGTGCTATTATCTCCATCATCTCTATGCGGTTACACAAAGGTGCCTATAAACTGTATATGTACCTTTGATGGGCCGTAGCTTGAACATTGACCCATAGTCCTCTGTTTTTCTTGTGTTTCAATAGGATTTTAACTATGTTTCTAATTTAATGTCTTTTTTTTCATTTTCAGCTCCCGTGTACTTCGCCCTTAATTATGGCTACTAGGAAAAGAAAAGTGGACTCTGATTGTCGATTTTTCAATGAAGAATGGGGAGTAAAGTGCTTCTTTGTGGAAACAAAGGACCAGCAAATCAGTTGCGTAACATGCAGCGAAATTGTTGCCGTTTTGAAAGAGTACAATCTTCAACGTCACTACGAAACAAAACATCTATCAACGTATTAAAAGTTTTCTGGAAAGTTACGCTCTAGGAAATATGAGACCATTAAACGTGGTTTTGAAACACAAAGAAATCTCTTTACGAGAAAATGTGCTGAACATGAATCTGTCACTCGTACAAGTTACAAAACAGTGCATAAGATGGCAGAACGAGAAAAACCGTTTACTGATGGCAACTTCATCAAAGAGTGTATGATCGAAGCAGCAAATGACTTGTGTTATGAGAAAGCCTATTTGTTTTGAACTATCAGCTTTTCGGCAAGTTCAGTTGTATGGAGAACAGAAGAACTTGGAGAGAACATAGTGCAAGATACGCGAGAAAGCTAGGAACTTGTTGTGGTATTCTATGGCGCTGGATGAGTCTACTGATCTCTCGAGAACGTCACAACTTCTTATGTTCATTCGTGGTGTCAATTTGGACTTTCAAATATAGGAAGAGTTGGCATCCGTTTGCAGCATGCATGGAACAACAACTGGGACAGTTATTTTCGTGGAAGTGCAAACAATTGTGCAAGACTATTACCTTCAGTGGAATCAGCTTCTAGGTGTTACATTTGATGGAAGGGAAAACAAACATGGCTGGAGTGAGGAAGGGTCTGGTGGGACAGATCAGGACTTAGTTGGAAGATTTGGAAATTCCGGGCGATCTGTTTATACACTGCATCCTACATCAGCAAGTACTCTATGGGAAAGACTTAGATATTTATTGTGTACTGAAACCAGTCGTTTCTGCTGTGAACTTCATTCGGGAACACGCACTCATTCACCGTCAGTTCTAGGCTTTTCTTGAAGAAATTGATTCTGTATTATGTGACTTGCCTTATCACACATCAGTCAGGTGGCTCAGATGCGGTAAAGTCTTGCTTCGTTTTTACAAGCTCCGAAACGACATAGATCTGGGGTGGCCATCCTTTTAAGCAGGCTGGCCAAATTTCAGAAATAATATTTCCTGCATGGGCACTCACCTAATGATTTTTGTTTTTGGGGTGTTAATTAAAGTAAACAAGCAAGCGTACTACAGCTTCGACCACATCGCAGTTTCCCACTCAGCGGGCCGCAACATGACTTCCGGCGGGCCGCATGCGGCCCGTGGGCCTCGTGTTGGCCACCCCTGACATAAATGTTTTCCTCACTGAAAAAAGATATAGCTGATTCACAGCTGTCAGATCCTACCTGGCTGTCAAAGTTGTCATTTTTGGTTGACATGAATGAATTGAACTTGAAACTTCAGGGAAAGAATTACCTCGTCTGTGATCTCTACAGAACCATCAAAGGATTTCGGAGATAGTTGTCATTGTTGGATGCACAACTGGAAGGAGAAAACCTTTCTCATTTTCGCTGTTTCAAAGCGTTTGGAGAGATTTTCAGATCTTGACAGAATTGAGAGTGACGTTATCTATTCCAGAATCCGTTTGATTGTAACCTTGATGATGTGCCAGTTGAACATCAGTTGGAGCTCATTGATTTGCAAGCAAATGACTTGTTGAAAGAGAAGCACAGAGAAGGAAGTACCGCTGCTTACCTGATGTTGAGTTTCCGAAACTTAAGATATTTGCCGCTGGTATGGCATCAGTGTTTGGAACAATTTATGTCTGTGAGCAAACATTTTCAAAAATGAAGTCTGTGAAGTAACCACATCGAATGAGATTGACTGATGAATATTTGAAAGCGATTCTCTTGATTAGATGCAGCAATTCCAAACCAAACAGGGTGTCATCGTCTTGCTCATGTCTAGGTATCTGAGCTCGGGTTCACACAGGCAACAATAACTCCGTTAAATATAATATCTAACATTTATTGTAGTTCACTATACAGTGCATTGGCGCTGAGTTGCATGTCACAGAGATTTATCATCATCACACATAGTTATCACAAACATCCTAGCAAACTATCTAGCATAAGTCTGTAAACCCCAAATACACATGGGTTTAATCTATTAATCTATTGAGTCCCTCTAAGGCAGGCCCTGTTGCCTCTCTGATGGTCCGTCTGTCCTCTGACGGTCCACACGTGTCCCAATCCGACACGGGTGGTAACTCTGTCCGAGTTCCTCGTGGACCCCGCAATAGGCGGGCCACATCAGTGTCCACGGGACAGTGGACTCAATGACCAGTCCTTCGAGAAGGCTCTAGATTACTCTGGCCTTCGAGTGACTGACTTCTTTCCCTTGGGCGGGAGTTGTCGCCTTTTGACTCATGTCTATAAATGTGAGTCTGTGACAGGATTCCCCCCTCTCCCCCGATCTGATGGGTTGTTATAAGGTAATTAGATCTGCTCTAATTCTGTCACAGAATCATATAAAGTCGGTGTTTGTAGTTTGGTGGACAGTAACCTGGTAACCTACATACTGGCATCACAACTCATGTATTCTCCCATACACCACTTCTCTGATTTGGTGAAGAGATCACTCTCTCTCCTGTGTCCTTAAAAATGCTTATCTGACCGAAGTTACGTGACGTTTACTAGTTGTGTTTACAACCCGTCCTTCTCATAGTACCCCACTGATACCAAGACAATTAACCTCTGTATTAAAGAGGATTAACAAGACCGAAGTCCTGGCTAATTAAGTACACCTTCAAATCTTGATATGTGTGTGCATTTCAATTCATTTTTACTCTCGTATGTTGTATAATGCTAAATATGTAGTTACGTTGTTATTTTATCCCCTCAGACTACATGTGTCCCTGTTGGCTTGTTAGTGTGTTGACTAATAAGTTGCTGCTTCTAATAAAGTGACTGTATTTTAAATTGATAGTGTTCAGTTTTAAGGTTTGTGTAAAGTGTGTGCTGAATGTGTGGCTTATTTCCAAGCGTCACGAGTTGGGATAACCTTAATCATGAATTACTCCAATGTGTGCAATACATGATCAGGCATTCCAAGCAGTGGTGCTTAGATGTAGTATCCTAACTACTAAACTAAGAATATTAAACTAACTACTAAACATGTATCAACAATTTAGACAAGTAATACAATTTACATGAAAGACGCAGACAAATTAAAATAAATACGTTTTGCGTACAATTTGTCCGCTCAGTATATCGTTCTCTCATTTAATCCATCCACTCTGTCATTCACTCATCTTTCATTCCAAATAGTATTTGGTTAAAATATATAATTAAAGTTGAGGTAAGTGTTATTGCCCTTAGAAAAAATGGAATAGGCGATCTTTTCCCTTTAAGAAAATACGTACTTTTTGTACGATGAGTCAAAAATGGGTTATAATTTACACAGAGACAATTGCATAGGAAGGTTATTTATCCTATTAATGGAACTACCTGTAATATTATGGTAGAATATGTACAAATTACAGGTTAACACATTTTATATACAAAATTTAATGCAAATATAATACATATTTAATATTAAATTAATTAATTAATTAAGTAGCTAAATCCAACGATGATGTGCGCGTTGTCCTCCTGTTGTTAGCGTGTTGTGCCATGAATGTTAAAAGTTAGTATGGCTGTATCTTGAGTGTTGTAGTCGACGTAGTTCTGTTTCGACTGTTTTGCAAAGTCTCGTAGCAACAGCAAGTATGGAATGTTCTTAATGTTGCGTATAAAGTGTTCTTGCAATTTTCAGAGTGAGTTCACAGGTTGAAATCATTACACTGTTAATGTCTCTCGCTCGGATCGTTCTAGAGCTTGGGCAATTGATAGTATAGCTCTTCACGTATAGTTCATAAAGTATGACTCTTAAAGTTTCATGTTCGTGGGTGTCATAAGTAACTTATTTACTGAGGTGTTATTACTATTCACTGGGAGTTCTCTAGCAGGTGTAGAGTTACACTGTTATATGCCACAGACTAAAAATATCACAGTTTCTAGTATGGCGAATGGTCGATGTGCTAAATGTTATTCTACTGGCGTATTCGTTTGCCGTGATAATAGGTCAGCAATAATGTTGTCAGTGCCTCTGATATGGCGGATTTCGAAGTCGAAATCTTGAAGAAGAAGACACCATATTTGTAACCGATGGTTTTTCGGGGCACCTTGCTTCAGGACCAACAATGGCGAATTGTCAGTGCGTACAACAAAGTGGCTACCTAAGAAGAATTTAGATAATCTTTACACACAAAATAATAGACTTAATGCCTCCAATTCCACCGTAGAATACCGGGTCTCTGCCTTCTTTAGCTTCCTGCTTACGTAGAGAATTGGGTGTCTCACTCCATCCACTTCTTGCATTAAACATCCTCCTATTGCGATAGCACTCGAATCTGTGGTCAAAATAAAGGGTAAATTTATGTTGGGTAATCGTAAGACTGGTGGATTAGAAAAAATACGTTTCAATCTGCTTATTGCATTCTCTAAGCGAGTACTTTTACACATTTTTGATGGATGATCTTTAGTTAACATATCAGAAAAGACTGAAGTAAGTTCTGCCCAATTTGGTATAAATTTAGAATAATAGTTAATAAGACCTAGTAAACTTCTAATTTGTTTCTTTGTGGTAGGCACTTCTAGATCAAGAATCTTGGAAACAATTTTATCATCTGTCAACAATTTGCCTTCAGAAATTCTATGGCCAAGGAAGTCTATTTGTTTATAGCCTATTTCAACCTTGGAAGGTTTGATAGTAAGTCCAAAAAGAAAGATTTGGTTGAAGACTTGTTTGAGTGTAAGTAAGTGAGAAGTCATATTAGAAGAATGGATGCATATATCATCAATATAAGCTTGAACATCTTTAATTCCGTGTAATAGTAATCTAGTTAATCTAACAAATGTGGCGGGCGTGTTCTTGAGACCAAATGGAAGATATAGCCATTCGTACAAACCGAGGGGTGTTGCGAATGCTGTTATATGTCTAGAAGCAGGGTGTAGTGGCACTTGCCAATAACCTTTCGCTAAATCAGTCTTAGAAAATAAGGATGATTGAGACATATTTAAAATGAGATCTTCACAACTGTTCATTGGCTCTGCATCCGTTGTGGTTCTTGTATTTAATACTCTATAGTCGATGCACAAACGGATTGTCTGGTCCTTCTTTTTCACCAGGACAATCGGTGAAAAATATTGAGACACAGATTTTTGAATTATTCCATTTTTCTCTAAATCCAAAATTTCTTTGTCTAAATTTGCTCTGTAATGGAGAGGAATAGAATATGGTCTACATTTGACCGGTGTCAGATCTGTCAGCACAATTGAATGTGTTATCTTGTCAGTGCGTCTAGGTTTGTTAGAAAAGATAGATTTATACTCGTCAAGGAGAGTCAAAATGTCTTGTCGCTGTTGTTGTGTCAAAGTGTCAGAGATTTGTATGTCATTTATACTACCGTCGTCAGTCATAATCGGTACTGGGATTTCAGTATTGTCTACGTCTGTCTGATTTATCACAGATGCTACTGTTTGTAAATTGTCCTCCATGTCATTGTCATCGTCGTCGAGATTAATCGTTGTCAATATGTCGTCAAATTGGTCGTCGTTGTCGGTATCACATACTTTTGGTAATGTTCATATGTCTTCGTGGTCTTTGTCGTCGTAAGAGTGCGTCGTTAACGATGCTTCATTTGTCGAGGTGTCATTCAGTTGGGTAATTGTCGTTTCGTTTTTGTCATCAGTTTGCTGCGTCTGCTCACTCGTGTCCGTGTCCTGTCTAGCATAGTATGGTTTCAACATATTTACATGGAATGGCCTCGAGGCAGTTGTAGTTGATTGGACTTCCGCCGTAGAGTTTTTCCCCTTTTTCACCAGTTTCTGACATATATCACATGATCTACAAAAGGTTTTTATATCTTGGCAAAATTTTGGCCAATAAAACTGGGTCAGGACCCTAGCCCTAGTTTTTTCGTACCCCATATGACCTCCGAAAGTTGAGTCATGGGCTATCTTTAGTACTTTCTCTCTATGTGCTTGTGGTAACACTACTTGCTGTATCGTGGTCTGATTTGTTGTGTACAATCTAGTTAATACATTGTTCTGTAGCCTAAATGTCCACGATGCATTCTTGGTTAATTTTGGTTTAAGTCCTACTAACTTAAAATATGGTGAAAGTGTAGGATCTGCTTTCTGTTCATCTCCAAAATTCGTGTTGGTAGTGTTTGGTGATAGAATTTCTAGTGACTCCTGCAGTTGGTCGGTGTTGGTTTTATGGGTTGTCTGTCGTGTTATTGCATTTGTGTGTTGTGTGTGTTGTTGCACATCTACAGGCTTGGTACTTGGTAGATCGGTAGCATCCTCAATTCGAGGTTTTAATTTGGTCGTATCACTGACAGATTCGACTGCCCCTGCATTGTACACCTCGGTGACTTCTTTCTGAATTACTTCATTGGTTGTCTCCCTTGGTCTTTTGGCAGATTGAGACAAACATGAATGGTGTTTCTCTTTAGAATCGCTGTTTGGGTGGTGGATACCGTTTCTCTGCTCCCAATCTCTGATTCCCTTTTCAGAGCACGGTCGTATGTTGGGCAGGTTCCCAAGTATAATATCAGCGACAGGATTTTCTAGGACAGCGCACAATACTCGTCCTGATATGAACGGTGTTCGAATTTCGGCAAGAGCAAGGGGGTATTTCTCTATAGTGCCTGAGAATGTGCGACAAGTAACGTGTTTGTCTGTATAGTCTTTCTTGTTTATTAATGTTTTCTTAATCCCACAGAGCGTTGCGCCGGAATCCCGAATTAATGTGCACTTTTTGTTATTTACAAACCCTGTTGAGAAAAGTAGCTTGCCGTAGATGACAAGGCAGCGTTGGCTGTTTCATTCGAAATAGGGATAGTGTGGCCACATAGTAATGTTGTGTCAAGTTGGAACTTCGTACAGGTGTTACACTTACTGTCTGTAATGGTGTCAATAATTTGCACAGCATTTCCAAGCTCACTTACATTTTCGTTTTGATTGTCACAATCATTCAGTGATTCAATCTCTTCGTCTGATGACGTTTCCACTAGTGCAGCATTGGCCTGTTTCAATAACTTTCGGCCCTCACAGAAGCCACTATAGTGCCCAAAGCTACTGCAAAACAAAAAAAAAACATTTGACCGCTCTCTGGTAAGCATTGCGCTTAGTCTTCTGCTTCTCCACGATCATTTTGAGGTGGTGTGGATAGTTTGGCGATTTATCGCACATCGCGTATTGTTCGTGAGTCAAACTACAATACTGGCATTTAACTGGCTTACTGACATTTGAGCGTGGTTTAAACTTACTTTCTGTTGGTTTCGAGTATTTAGTGTTTACTGCTGCTGCTGCTGTATCGTTTTGACTTAAGTTTAAATGAAAAAATGTCTCTGTTTGCTGTAAAAAATGCATTCCCCTTGGACTCGATTTCCTGAATACTTTTACAGTCCATTTGTTTCAAAAACTTAGCAAAAGGTGTAGGGATTGTACTCACTATCTTGTCAATAATAATAAGTTCTTTAAGTTTGTCATGGCTGTTGTTAGTTTTAGCCGAGTTAATCCACTTAGTACACACATCTTGTACTGTAGAGACATAATCTATAAAGGTTTGATTTGGTTGTGGGGATAATTTGGCAAACTGTTGTTGGTAACCTGCATTATCTAATGAGAAATGTTGGAGAATGCGCTGCTTTAAATAGTCATAATCTTTTCGCATTTCCTGTGGCACTGTCTCTATTACTTTTAAAGGTTCCAGAGCTAAGTTTCTCATTAAAATGAATGCCCAATCTGATTTTATGATCTTATGGTAGGACATTAGACACTCAAAATTTTCCAAGTATGCACTGATGGAATCCCCTGAGCAGAATACCTTCACGAGGCCTTTATACTTGTTATATTTCTGTTCCTCCTCCTTGCTTCTTAGTTTATTCACAGATATTTCTACGTTGGAATCAATCTCCATCTGCTTTAGTTTTATTTGTGTATCGGCATTCAATTGGGCGAGTTTGGCCGCCGCCTCAAGCTCCATCTGTTTCTCTTGAGCCTGCAGTTGCATCTGCATCTTCTTTTCTTCTGCCTGTACTTGCCTTTGTTTTTCTTCTCGTTCTATCGCTCTTTCTTCACGGGAAATATTTTCTGCGTGCGTTTTCTGTGCCCATTCTGACAGTTTCTCTTCTTTATAACCTAGTTTGATACCTTGCTCTATACATTTATCTAAGGTAGACATGGTGCCTTTTAATTGTTGGTACTTTTAATGTACTTTTAATCTCCCTTAATTATTACATGTGCAAATCCAAATGCAAGGTTATGTTGGTTACAAGGTTATGAATATACAAACAAATCAATGCAAAGCAAAATGATACATGGATGGATGGTGAGAAGTACCGCTTAGGGTTGCAATGGGCATGATATGAAACTTAGCTTTTAATCCCAGAACTTGCGGATGTTGTCTTGTACTCTCGCCACTGTTGGATAGTTTACCTAGGTTACACACCACACAATTCGCGGAACAATCTGCTCGTAGAATGAGAAAACATTAGTCACAGTCAAAAAATGTCACAGTCATGTCAAAAATAGTTCAAAACATCAATGAGAGACTCACTGCAGAGGGACTCATATTAATACTGCTTTATCGCTAGATAATTGCAAATATGTTAAACTTATTGTACTTGTACTTGTACAGTTATCAATTTGTTATACAAAAATCAATTTATTATACAGAAATCAATTTGATATCATTAATTTGATGTTTTACTTGGCAATATATAGCCGTGTAAAGTTAACGCTTATGCCAAAACCGGAGAATAAGCCCCCAAAAAGCCTGTCATCGTCTTGCTCATGTCTAGGTATCTGAGCTCGGGTTCACACAGGCAACAATAACTCCGTTAAATATAATATCTAACATTTATTGTAGTTCACTATACAGTGCATTGGCGCTGAGTTGCATATCACAGAGATTTATCATCATCACACATAGTTATCACAAACATCCTAGCAAACTATCTAGCATAAGTCTGTAAACCCCAAATACACATGGGTTTAATCTATTAATCTATTGAGTCCCTCTAAGGCAGGCCCTGTTGCCTCTCTGATGGTCCGTCTGTCCTCTGACGGTCCACACGTGTCCCAATCCGACACGGGTGGTAACTCTGTCCGAGTTCCTCGTGGACCCCGCAATAGGCGGGCCACATCAGTGTCCACGGGACAGTGGACTCAATGACCAGTCCTTCGAGAAGGCTCTAGATTACTCTGGCCTTCGAGTGACTGACTTCTTTCCCTTGGGCGGGAGTTGTCACCCTTTGACTCATGTCTATAAATGTGAGTCTGTGACACAGGGGTTATACTTTGAAAGCCACACGTCAGTTTCACAAATCTCACTAACCTCTTTTGCTGCTTAGTTTGTGGGATTCGGATATGTGCACATTAGGTCTGATGTAACTATCGTTTTGCTTCCCCTGATTAACTTAGTTTTACGTCTTGTTTCCCAGAGCTTTCGTTCTAGCTTGCAATTATTGTTAAAATTAGTTGCATATCCTTTACAGGACGTTTGCAGTCAACACAAGCATTATTTGCTGTGGTTGGTGTCTTGACAAGTTTACGTTCAGTAGTTTACCATTACTTTCTGAACGACCTGTGCCCATAACATAGCGCAACGTTTTCTGCTGCCAAATCGCCCGCATCTGTGTTTCGAACGTGGGTATACGGATTAAGAACCGTGTCCGTAAAACCTTCGCCACGGAGCCCGGCGCAAGTATTGTACAGAATGACTATCCGGCCCGCGATCTTCATTTTTGTCAGTTATCCGGCCCGCCGTGAAAAAAGTTTGGTGACCCCTGGTCTAGATCGAGCATCTTTATTAGTTGTATTACATGTAATGGAAAGCCCTTATTCCTCATGATTTTCCAAAGTTTCTGATGTTGAATAGAAGACATGGTTAAGTCAGTTGTTACTAAGAAGAGAGGAATGTAGACACCAATAAATGAAGCAATGATTGTATCGCATTTTCTAAGTCTGTTGTTCCAACTGTTAATGAACTTGAACTCAGGATACGTCCATTCCTCCTTAGTTGGATCGTCGCAGCCCTCTTCCAACAGAAAGAAGTTTTTACATGTGGCAGTTGGACTTCTGAACCAACAACAATATATCCTGGCCTACCACAGGGATCACCATTATCTCTGGTAATTTTCAACGCATATACTGTAAGAATCACCAGAAGGAAGATCACTGGACCGGGAAGGACATTGTCATATGCGACCACGTGTTAGTGTATCATCAAGGTAAGGATAGAAATCAGACTGCTATGGAACTACAAACAGAACGAAATCGCATAAGCACTCGGTGTTTGGAATTTGGAGCAATGGTCAACCCAACGAAGGCAGCAGTGACATGGTTCTCTTTGAATAACCATACTGTCAACACTCCAACACCAACTGTACATCTGTGTTCAGAGACCGTGGAAAGAACGCAGGCAATGCATTACCTAAGGATACGTTTTGATAGAAGCCTTGCTTATAATGAGCACATAGACCAGGGGATAATAAAAGCCACGCGGGGTTTGTCTACGATGCGGGTGATGGCGACAGCAAACTGTGAGCAGCGCCATCAATTCCTTCTATACGAGGGGCTGGTCATGTCTTTTTTGAGTATGCGATGGCGATCCTGACTCTCAGCCGTAAGCATATAGCAAGGATGGAAAGGATACAGAACGAAGCTATGCGTATTATTCTTGGATGTACAAGGGATACAGCATGCAATTCGATGCGCTAACTTTTTGATTTTCCAACCACTGGGGACAGAATACAAATTTATAAAGTCAATGCAAACACACAGATTCCACTACTTAGTGAAATTAAGAAGGTAAAGGGCAGTAGGTTAAAATGAGGGAAGTCGTGGATGGATCAAGCCGAAGACATTCTTCAACAGGTGTGTTCACTTGAGGACTTCGACTTTGGCGAGGAGTGGGTACAAGTGCCAACAGATTTATGTACGTCCTTTTCAGTTTGCATCCAACTAGACTGAAAATGCAGACAATAACATCCAGCTGCTGTGGAGGCTGAGAAAAGACGTTGATCTTCGAGAATTCTTTAGAGGGTGATTTTGTCATTTACACAGATGGGTCGGTCATTCGACGAGTGAGAAATTCATAGGCCTTTACTGCTCAGGCCGGAGAGAGAATTGTGAAGAAAGATTCTGGTGCCTTTGCTTTGACGACAAGTAGGCAGACTATAGAAGTCATGGCAGTAAGTAAAGCAATAACGTGACTCGAGACACTGACATCCACTGGGGCATGTTTCCTTAGTGACTCAATTAGCATGCTCAAGAAGATAGAGATGGGGTGGATCCGAAGGGAGTAGTTGCTGTCTCTGGAGCGGTCTCAGCTGGCAAAGATTGGTTTCATTTTCGTGCCAGGGCATGCGGGTGTACAAAAAAAAATAATGAGCGGGCTGCCAAGCCTGCAGATGAGGCCACGGTGGAAGGCAGACGAGCCATGGACCTGGATGACATTCTGAATGCTTTACGAGAAGTAAATCGTTCGCAAGTACCAAGTGATAACTGTGAATCTACAACCATGGTCAGGATGCGAGAACAGCAAATTAAAAGAGGTGTGACCAAACAAGAACACTACGCTAGAAGTCAAAGAAGATTAATAAACCAACACAGAACTAGCGTCGTTAGCCGCTACACGCTGCGGGATTTACTGAGGAGGGGATCCGACTACTTATGAACTTAATGGTCCACTATATAACTAACTAACCAACCAACCAACCACCCAACCAACCAACCAACCAACCAACCATCCAACCAACCAACCAACCAACCAACCAACTAACTAACTAACTAACTAACTAACTAACTAACTAACCTCTAAGATGTAGACTGTCTGTGTGCACGATGTACGTTTCGTAAGCCAATTGCGGGAACTTGCGTGTATTATATGTTAGTTAGTTGCTTGTCTTACACAGGATGTTGCAATCAACCCCAAATTTCTTTATCTGTTTGTGATTTATTAGACACCATTTTTTACATTCGGTAATTTGTCATTTCTGGACGTCCGACGTCTCATACTATCGAAATCATGTGTATTATATGATTTGTGGGAGGTCCGCATGGCTGAATGGATAATAACGCGTTTTCTTAGACATCCGGTGTCCTGATGCCGACGTAAGGGGTTCAACTCCTACACCGGCCAAGTTGGACTAAAATGTTGACCTCTCGTCCCAGACTTGGGGACGTAAATTACAAGTACCTCTATGGGTTGGCCTGATGGCGAGAGACACTGTTATTAGGGAAAGCTAATCTACATGCAAGATTAAGTCTAGCACTACTAGAAGTGCCGGTCTCCCTGGAGATGGAGTTATCGACTTTCTCCGTAATCCCGTATTTCCACGTGAGGAACGCAGCTGCGCGAGATTCGGTAGGGGATCGCGTCGCGTTGGTTACTTACAGAGGTACGTAAGCCAGACGCTCAGAAAGCAATGGCAAGCTACTGAGCATAATCTTGCCAAGACATCAACAGCAGTTGAAAAATGCTGGTGTTGACAGCAATGTCCTGTAAAAAGGATATGAGGGAAAAAAACTACTAGAAGTAGTGCGTATAGACTACACTTGAGTTCAAAGGCAAAAATAAATATATGATTTGTGGACAATTGATTGATTAATTGATTGATTGATTGATTGATTGATTGATTGATTTAGGAATCGACATCACAGCATTCGGGGCATTCCCATAAGCGCTCCGTCCCCATCCTCAGCAGCCAGCGAAGAGTTCCAACACCAATAGTACCAGTAGCAATCTGATTATATGCCCGTCTCGCCTTTCCTCTGGGCGTTGAGCGTCGGCCAGATCCCATCGTCACTCCTCGCTGTCTCATTCTTGCCAGACCTTGGTAATCCATTTGCTCCTCCGAGGTATACACGTGCTCCCACAAGGCCGCAACCACGTCTGCCTTGTCATGTATCAATACTCCACCAAGTTCTGCAGAGCCAGCCAATCTGTCTGTCTGTTCATTTCCCAGCACACCGGCATGCCCCGGAGAAAAGATCCAGGCGATGCTTGTCACCCGTGACCTCCGAAGCGAAGCAAGCCACTCCGCACGAAGCGTGCCCGTCCTCACCCTCGTCAGCATGCTTTCTGAGTCAGTTACAATCACGATGTGTGTGTGTGTCGTATTCTCCATCCAGCGGAGAGCCGCAGTGACTGCCTCCACCTCCATTCTTAAGCTGGATGTTGTGGTATCATATGCCAGGCTCTCCTGCACCAAACGTCGACCATTAGCTTTGGCTATGAACCCCCAGCCACTTCTCTCACCTCTTGACACCGAACCATCTGTGTAGATAATCACATCACACGAGTGAGCATTGTCCTGAGTTAGTTGCTGGATTTCCACTTCCATGGTCCCTGCTGGCCACTCCCTGCACTCCCGGCTTAATTTGTGGACAAATAAGAAATGACACTGTCTGTAGACTGATAAATATTATTGTATTGTGGCTACAACATTAAAATGTCTAGCTCTCTAGCACAAGGAAGAACAGGATGAATTGATAACACTGAAGATATCCTACAAGGATTCTTCACGTCCAGAGTTAAACTCCTAGGGCAAAAGCCAAAACTCGTCAACGACGCTTGCCACATGCACGGGCCAGACGATAATCAAGACAGTTGCCCTGTCCTTCAGTGTATAGACAGGACAAGTCAAGAGAGGACATAGCCCATGAAAGGCTGGTTAATCCGAACAAATATAATATGTCCAAATATCTTGCAAATATTCGCAATGCTAATATAATTAATGCCGGCTTCCTGGCCGAGGAGTAATACGACTTTCTCCGTAATCCCGTTTATCCACGCAGGGTAACACAGCGCGCGAGAATTGGAAGCGGTTCTACCCGCGTTGATGACTTGCGGGATAAGTGAACTTGCCGCCTAGAAAGCAATGGCAAACTACTGAGCGTAATCTTGCCAAGAAATCAACAATCAGCTGAAAGATGTTGATGTTGACAGCTATGTCCTGTAAAGGATATGCAAATTAAAATTAAAAAAAAAATATAATTAATATCAAATAATTGCAACACGTTTAAAAAATATGATGCTGGCTACAAAGACAGTAGATAAGACTACACATCAAAAACTGCAGCAGGATCAGTCATACCCAGTAACAGCCTTGAATTGTCCAGATGTGTTCACTTGCTTACGTTTCATTTGTTTATTTTTCTTGTTACTTTGCCTTGTTCAAATTATATTGCCATCTTTATCCTCCCTCCCTCTCTCTCTCTCTCTCTCGCTCTCTCTCTCTCTCTCTCTCTCTCTCTCTCTCTCTCTCTCTCTCTCTCTCTCCCCCCCCCCCCCTCTCTCTCTCGATCATTCATTCATTCATTAATTCATTCATTCTTTCATAAGTATATTTCCTTTTCGTTATGGAGTACATTATTTGCTAATTAATAACATCATTTTATATGTCATTATTACATCTTGTCAATACATACATATAAGTGTATGAATTCTGCAGTATGTACCTGACGAGATGCAGCGAAATATGCCAGACAATAAATAGTGCAATCTATTGTTTGTGTCTTCGTTATTCAAATGCATTTAAGTGTTTGAAATAATTAATTGAACAAAGATCATTAAGTCACGGGTGCAATATTAACAAGCATGACAGCAAGAGATTAATCTTATTTGCGTATAGAAAGTTAAATTTTCATACTGAAATACCCTATCAAGACATATTTGGTATGACACTAAGTGTGTAGAACGCAACTCCCTGTTGTATTATTTGGCTTGCGTAGTTAGTTAGTCGCGGCTCCAACTTCATGGTAACGGGTCGTCCCCATTATGCTCCGTTCCTGTACCAGTGAATATAACGCAAAATTCTCCACACTGCCTAATGTGAAATGTGGAAAAGACAGGAGTCTCGGCAAGCCAACAGCCCGCACAGGTACACTGTGAATAATGCCGCCGCCAGAATGCCAACACAAAAGTCCTCCACGAAAAATACAGTTCATCGTCGATGGAATCGGCAGTCACCATGCCATGAGTCAGCCGGACTGGAAAATCGTTTGACAACAATTCAGCAACTAGTCGGTATTAGTGACGAATAGTCACAGTCATTTTTAAGAAAGGACTAGACCAAATAGACGGCTAAATTTAAGAGCAAACCAGAAAGCGAGCTCAGGTCACCTGATGGACGGGTAAAGCGCGGAAAGAGGCGGGCAGAAAGTCAGTCTGCTGAGAACCGCCATCGCGACCTCTTCACAAAGAACTGAGCCAAAGTTAGAAAGTTGTGAGATGAAAGCAAAGATAGGAAAGCTGATATGAACCACCAACAAGTTGACAGCAAGCAGATGAGATAGTTATTCAGCAACTAACGATAAACTTTGGCTAGTAGAGGCGCCACAGCTACCAGGTGACTGAACACATTACATCAAAGCGACCGAGCCCAAGCTGTGTAGTTTTGGCTGGTCGACAGCCCTGTGATGACCAGCGGCCAAGTTCAGCTGGACGGTCGTAAGTAGGTCAAGTTACAATCATTTGTGTCAGCGAGGTAGAGTAACGACTAGTCATGACGAGAGGATGCGGAGTGTAGGTATGTCAGGGGCTAGCGGAAACGTGTTACGGCTTAAAGGGCCGGCGTAGCTATAGCTGACTTGCTGTTGAAGAAATAAATATATTTGTGTTTTCAGTCCACACCTGTGACGCAGCTGTTGTTTACTGTATTCTAGAGCACTGTCGATCAGAACTGTCAGCGCAGCTTACATCTACCCCTAACAGCACGCTGATACACCAGAAAGACTTCATTGACTCGAGTTTTATCCCATATGGCTCGGTCTCTTTCCTCAGGGCCAGCTGCCGACAGCGCCGTACAAAACACAAACTCCGTTGCTCCAGTCTCCTGAAAAATGTACTCGTGAACCGAAAAGACAAACCAGTCAATTCAGCAACAGCCGGCCGCCATCGTTCCAAACATGCAGTTCACGCAACAAACAACCGTGGACAGATGTAAAAGCATTCCACACGAAATTCACAGCTCACAATGTCGCACCACGCAGTCACTCAGTAGCAGGGCGACGGAACCATGCACTACCAGTCCTACGTGAGGAAAATGCAAATGCAAACCGTAGCCACAAGCGTAAAGACTACAGAGGCCTTAACGGTTCAAATGCCTATAGGCCATGATGGATGTATTATTGAGAGTTAACCAGCGTGAAAAAAAGTGCAGGGAATGTTAGTAATGAAAATGTGCACAATATAACAAAGACAGCACAGTGAGATTTACAGTATATGCACATGAATACACCAACACAATATCAATACAAAAGATAACTGACGGAGACCCACAGAACATAGAATGATGTCGTAATGGACATTAGGGAGGTGAAAGGCGCGCGCGCGCGCACACACACACACACTCACACACACACACACACACATCGAGTGAGATGAACACAACATTAAATCAGTGCAGACAACAGCAGTGGCACATGACTGTTTACCTCAACCCATTCAGTGGATCCAACTAGGCCATATTCCTCGGCACCCCATACACAAAATACTATGGATCTTCGCGGCTTCCAAGTTCCTGGAATGTAAGAAAACCGAGTAGAGTTAGTAAACCCGGAAATCCGAGGGTCGGTAGATGTAAGACGTGCATTGAAAATGTAGACAAGTAAAACAGACTTAAGAAGAGCAATAGATAGTATCATCAACAGGTTCATAGCAATAGTAATACTTCTGGGCTTTAGATTATGGAATAGGCAAAGAAAAAAGATGATATTGAACTGACCCGATTTGACCAGGTCTCCCATGACTCTAGCCAATTCCATCATGACTGCTGTGGCACTGGATGGATCTACCGCTCCATAGATCCAAGCATCGCGATGGTTTCCAATGAGAACATAGCGATCTGTCGATAGAAGAGAACATGTTCCAAGCACTGGCAGGGCCTTTGGTGATGAAGCTATAGTGCATTTACAATTGGCTGCCTCCTTATAAAAATCCATATATCAGTAACCAAGTGAGGGAAAATGATGAGATTTGGCATATAACCTTATCATTATGTCCACCCAACAAAAATTATTTGTTCTGGAGATTGTACAGCATATTGCAAAGTTTGTTTATATGCGGTATATAATTTATGGGTCAGAGATGAAGTGCATGATATTAAATGGATTACATCTTGACCCAGAAAATAAGCGTTCAATATTGAATATTCTCCGTGATGCACGGGAATTTCCTTATGGCAAATCCCCGTGCAGTTTAAATGGGAGTGTTCAGAGGTGTAGTCAAGAATGTGGGTGCTTTCATGAAACGTGATTATATAAATAAATCTTAAGATCTATCGCTAACATTTGAATGTGTGAATATTGTTCAATGTGATTGAATGTGAAATTTTGTACACTTCAAAGAATCGCTATGAAGTTGTATACATATTTTTGTCAAGAAGCTGATAGCAAGAAACTGTTTCATACTATTACAAATCCCGAAAAAGAACAGTGCATGCATTGGTTTGAGTAAACGGTCATTTCATCGATGGGTGCAAGAATCTGGAATGAAACCAACACGCGATAAGCAAACGGTAGGTAGTATGGCAATTGTAGAGAGCTTTGACAAGGATGTTACAAGGCGGGCTATTATAAAAATGCTGGATGCCAAAGAAACAGTGACTGTAAGAAAACTTAGGGTTTGGTTGAGAAAGAACAATGACATAGAGCTATCCAAAACAACTTTGTGGAAAATTATAAGGAGATTAGGCT
This sequence comes from Cepaea nemoralis, assembly GCA_014155875.1. Taxonomy (NCBI): domain Eukaryota; kingdom Metazoa; phylum Mollusca; class Gastropoda; order Stylommatophora; family Helicidae; genus Cepaea; species Cepaea nemoralis. Next base: position 5,297 of record JACEFZ010010302.1, on the reverse strand, counting down.
TCACTTTTAGAAAGTACAAGGGGGGTAGAAATATCCTTCGCGAGCAACCGCATTTAGGAGCCATGAGAAGCAGATACCTACGTAAAATAAGGGAAATGCGCAAAGAAAATTATGACATAGTGTATTTGGATGAAACCTGGATCAATGCGAACAACACAAATGAAAAGAAATATCAGTCAGTGCTTGGAAAGATAAAGCGATATTTGCCCAGTAGTGCACGGACAGCGTTTGGTCATAGCCCATGCTGGTAGTACTCATAATGGCTTACTGCAGAATGCTGGACTCGTGTTCGTATCAAAGAATACAGACAATAGGGATTATCATAATGAGATGAATGGTAATGTATTTAGAGATTGGCTCGAGAATACAGTACTTCCATCCCTTGATTGACCGTCTTGTCTAATCATGGACAATGCATCATATCACAATGTTGATGCCCAAGAAGACAAAATACCTACGGCATGTAGCACAAAAGAAGCAATACCGATATGGCTCCGAAGGGAAAATATACCATTTCCAGAAACATATTTCAAGCTACAGTTGTTGTCCCTTGTAAAACAGGCGCAAAAAGCAAGAAATATCAAATCGACAAGTTGATAGAAGAGCATGGCCATAGGTGCTTGAGACTTCCGCCGTACCATTCTCATTTAAACCCTATAGAACTTGTGTGGGGCTAAAATTAAAGGAACAGGTGGCAGCTGACAATACTACATTCAAATTGTCTGACGTCAAGATACTAACCCAGTCCGCGCTATTAAATATTGATAAAAGTTACTGGAAAAAATGTGAGGACCATGTGTTGAAAGAGGAAGATGACTATTGGAGAAAGGATGGATTGAATTTTATGCAACCGAGAGCAGTCATCAACCTACTGGAATCGTCCGACACAGATTAAGGTCTGGGCAGATCGCAGACATTAATCCACATGCACACCTACTGGGATATTTTGCTCCAACTATTCAGACGAATTGCAGGCCCTAAACATTACAGCATCAGCACAATGTCATGGCAATAGTTTGTATTCTATAGTGATGAATTTTTCAGTTCTGCAAGGCCTCAACGTTGACAAACAACTGGCATAGGGGGGGGGAAAAACTAAACGCATTGAATACCAACAGAAGAGTAATATTGCGGTGGATATAAATTTGCATACTGAAATACCCTTACAAAGACATATTTGTGAGACACTAAGTGTGTAGAACGCAACTCCATGTTGTATTATTTGGCTTAGGTAGTTAGTTAGTCGCGGTATCATCACTGACATAGTGTGGCATTCAATGAAACGTGAGAACAAACACGTTGTCAAATGAGGGGACAATATACGAACATACGAATCAATCTATAAACTTCAATGAAAAGAGGACCAACATCTTGGCCGTTAATAAGGAAGCCCACTACAGAGACATTCACAGCTATATTCGTCGTGCAAAACAGGTAATAATCATGTTCCTTCTCTGAACAGTAAACATCAGAGTAGACAATCTTTCACGAAGACTCAAAACGGTTCTGTCACCAATGTGAACGTGTCAACAAACTACACAGACACCTGAGAAGATTCTTATATCATCTATGGTCACTCCATACGCACATTAACGCACAGCTGTTTGCAAGCGATCACGAACTTCTTATGAAAAGCTAAATGCATTCTAGTAACATGACTCCTTATTTACACATTATTAACCAGAAGCCTAAGAAACAAGAAGGAAATTAAATATAAGGTAAGAAATATATTCCTTCTACTTTCCTGTTCAATTCCATTTCGGTTCCACATTATTTAACCCATGCCTCTGTAAATTCTGTCTTTACTTATATTACATACATATTGCACCCACTCCCATAAGAATCCAGATACGCCTTGTGTTGTCACTCGAATTGAGGTGCGGTACTGTAAGACAGCCGGTCTCTCTGGCTGAGGGGTTACACCACTTTCTCCGTAATCCCGTTTGTCACTGCAGAGTCTCGTAGCGGGAGCGAGCTGGGAGCGGTTCGTCCCCCGCTGGTGACTTGCGGGACACTGAGCCGGCCGCTCAGAAAGCAATGGCAAACTACTGAGCGTAATCTTTCCAAGAAATCAACAGACAGCTGAAAGATGCTGCTGTTGACAGCGATGTCCTGTAAAGGATATGCGAATAAAAAAAACAAAAAAAACCAAACTGTAAGACAAGTTTGTTAGCGTGAAAATGCTAAAAAATGCATTCTAGTAACATGTCTCCTTATTTACACATTATTAACCAGAAGCCTAAGAAACAAGAAGGAAATGAAATATAAGGTAAGAAATATATTCCTTCTACTTTCCTGTTAAATTCCATTTCGGTTCCACACTATTTAATCCATGCCTCTGTAAATTCTGTCTTTACTTATATTACATATATATTGCACCCACTCCCATAAGAATCCAGATACGCCTTGTATTGTCACTCGAATTGAGGTGCGGTACTGTAAGACAAGTTTGTTAGCGTGAATTCACTCGTTATTCGCCAAAACATCAAAGAAATGTCGCCACTTTCCATGATTTAAGTTGCATTTGGACCTATCAAAGGCATATCCTTGGGTGGGAATAAAAGCTAGAGGGAGGTTGATTCACCCAACATAGTGAAGATTACAGTTGCACCATACAGCATTAAACAGTGGTAACGAACCGAGAACCGGTTAAGAGTAACTAGTGTTAGTACAGTAACAATTAACATTAGTAATTAGCACTTGCGGACTGAATGGTTCGATGTGCAACGAGGATGATCTGTCGACTAACACTTAACTTACTAACTGTGTAAACACTAGAAAAGAACTTGTGCAGTTGGTTAGAGAACATTAGGAACGGACATTGTGTAGAGTGAATCCGGTCCATAAGTAACTGTTCATACCACCGGTGTCTATTTCTCATGTTCATGAAATGGGATTACCAGAGGTCTACAGAAGCAAAGCAGTATCCGGCAGGATGGTTCCGGCAACGGGTGAGACGTACTTGTTCTGACGTAACGTGCTGTGGTCTATCTTTGCTGTGATCAGCGGACTGATCTGATGTCTGAGAGTCAGATTCTCTACACTTTATAGAACACGTCACACATTTTCTTCGCATACACGTCTCATACACGTTACACTTTTATTTTAATAAATTAATCTTTATTAATTTCTAGAAGTAAGAGTTGTTGAGTATGTTGCGTTGGGGGAAGTATGAGAAGGGGGCATAGTACGACAGTGTGAGAGTGATAGGAAAAGGTGTCCATAGGCTGATGGAGTGTGTTGGACGGAAGCTGGTGGATTCTCCAGAATATTGAGGGGGAAAAAAAAAATAATATTATAATGTGGGTGTCGGATCTCCTCACTCCAGGGACGACACTTTAAAGGAGGACACGACACTCCGAAGGGAAAATATACCATTTCCAGAAACATATTTCAAGCTACAGTTGTTGTCCCTTGTAAAACAGGCGCAAAAAGCAAGAAATATCAAATCGACAAGTTGATAGAAGAGCATGGCCATAGGTGCTTGAGACTTCCGCCGTACCATTCTCATTTAAACCCCATAGAACTTGTGTGGGGTAAAATTAAAGAACAGGTGGCAGCTGACAATACTACATTCAAATTGTCTGACGTCAAGATACTAACCCAGTCCGCGCTATTAAATATTGATAAAAGTTACTGGAAAAAATGTGAGGACCATGTGTTGAAAGAGGAAGATGACTATTGGAGAAAGGATGGATTGAATTTTATGCAACCGAGAGCAGTCATCAACCTACTGGAATCGTCCGACACAGATTAAGGTCTGGGCAGATCGCAGACATTAATCCACATGCACACTTACTGGGATATTGTGCTCCAACTATTCAGACGAATTGCAGGCCCTAAACATTACAGCATCAGCACAATGTCATTGGCAATAGTTTGTATTCTATAGTGATGAATTTTCAGTTCTGCAAGGCCTCAACGTTGACAAACAACTGGCATAGGGGGGAAAAAACTAAACGCATTGAATACCAACAGAAGAGTAATATTGCGGTGGATATAAATTTGCATACTGAAATACCCTTACAAAGACATATTTGTGAGACACTAAGTGTGTAGAACGCAACTCCATGTTGTATTATTTGGCTTAGGTAGTTAGTTAGTCGCGGTATCATCACTGACATAGTGTGGCATTCAATGAAACGTGAGAACAAACACGTTGTCAAATGAGGGGACAATATACGAACATACGAATCAATCTGTAAACTTCAATGAAAAGAGGACCAACATCTTGGCCGTTAATAAGGAAGCCCACTACAGAGACATTCACAGCTATATTCGTCGTGCAAAACAGGTAATAATCATGTTCCTTCTCTGAACAGTAAACATCAGAGTAGAAAATCTTTCACGAAGACTCAAAACGGTTCTGTCACCAATGTGAACGTGTGAACAAACTACACAGACACCTGAGCAGATTCTTATATCATCTATGGTCACTCCATACGCACATTAACGCACAGCTGTTTGCAAGCGATCACGAACTTCTTATGAAAAGCTAAATGCATTCTAGTAACATGACTCCTTATTTACACATTATTAACCAGAAGCCAAAGAAACAAGAAGGAAATTAAATATAAGGTAAGAAATATATTCCTTCTACTTTCCTGTTCAATTCCATTTCGGTTCCACATTATTTAACCCATGCCTCTGTAAATTCTGTCTTTACTTATATTACATACATATTGCACCCACTCCCATAAGAATCCAGATACGCCTTGTGTTGTCACTCGAATTGAGGTGCGGTACTGTAAGACAGCCGGTCTCTCTGGCTGAGGGGTTACACCACTTTCTCCGTAATCCCGTTTGTCATGCAGAGTCTCGTAGCGGGAGCGAGCTGGGAGCGGTTCGTCCCCCGCTGGTGACTTGCGGGACACTGAGCCGGCCGCTCAGAAAGCAATGGCAAACTACTGAGCGTAATCTTTCCAAGAAATCAACAGACAGCTGAAAGATGCTGCTGTTGACAGCGATGTCCTGTAAAGGATATGCGAATAAAAAAAACAAACAAAAACAAACTGTAAGACAAGTTTGTTAGCGTGAAAATGCTAAAAAATGCATTCTAGTAACATGACTCCTTATTTACACATTATTAACCAGAAGCCTAAGAAACAAGAAGGAAATGAAATATAAGGTAAGAAATATATTCCTTCTACTTTCCTGTTAAATTCCATTTCGGTTCCACACTATTTAATCCATGCCTCTGTAAATTCTGTCTTTACTTATTTAAAATTTTTAACCCCCCCAAAAATTTTTTTTATTTGGGGGGGGACCCAAAAAAACCCCCAAAAAAAATTTGTTTT
>JACEFZ010010301.1:0-20000 GCA_014155875.1 Cepaea nemoralis | reverse complement strand
CTGAGTTTCTCCGGACTCAGGTTTGAGTTAGGAGGAAAACGGAGCACTTATGGGTTAAACGGTGTGCCGTGATGTTGATCCAACGACTAAACTAAACTAAACTTTCATTGCATATGGGTATCTGTATAAGTGCACCCCGTGAATCACACAAGGAGACATAGCACATTGCATTAACTCCGTAGTACCAACAGGGATCCAGATGTATGTATGCCAGAATCATACACACCTTAGATATCCTGTTTTGGGGGTAGCTTTTCTTATTTTGAAATTGAGCTTGGGGGCAGGTAATTCGGCCTGCTCTTTTCGATTCCCAACTGTCAAGGGGATATTTTATTGTGTGCAGCCTGTAATGTGTCCTCCAAGTCTGTTGCCCTTGTTTGAGAAGGCAAGGTGTCAGGTCCATTACCCATGAGTTAGAGAGCAGTATACCATCCTTTTATTATCTTAAAAAATTCATAGTATACATCGTGAGACAAAGTCTGCTCAGGCCAGACAGAGGCTGCCATTGTAATCTCTTAGCCCCTCTTCCCCCGGATAGAAAAATAAATGTCAGCATTATAGTGTGAAGAGATTTATTATGGCATTGTCAAGCTGAAAAACATCTGATGGCTGCAGAAATGTGGTTTCTGAGGAAAATGCAAAGAATACTATGGACAGACAGAAAAACCAATGACCAAGTACTACAGGAGACAAATGATAATCGTAAATTGATTAGAGAAATTAGACGTAGACAGTCATAATTTTTTGGACATGTTATGAGAAGAAATGGATTGGAGAACTTAGTGACAACTGGCAAGATTGAAGGGAAGAGACCAAGAGGAAGACCGAGAGGAAAATACCTGGATGGCTTGGAAACATGGCATGGACGAGACAGGAACACTAGCTGATCCATGCCTCTGGTGATCGAGTGAAATGGCGAGTCATGACCGCCCACGCTTTCCGGCATGGCACATGATTGATTGATTGATTGATTGACACATTTATGTGTATTACTGAATATAAGCATTGGAAGGGAGAGAGAGAATGATGGAGGAAGAGAGGGAGTGATGGAGGAAGAGAGAGAGAGGGGAGGATGCAGGGATTGAGGGGGGAGGAGTGGAGGAAGATAGGGGGAAGGGATGGAGGAAGAGGGCGAGAGATGGGGAGGGATTAAGGAAGAGAGAGGGGGAGGGATAAAGGAAGAGAGGGGGAAGGGATGGAGGAAGACAGAGAGGGTGAGGGATGGAGGAAGAGAGAGAGGGTGAGGGATGGAGGAAGAGAGAGATGGGGGAAGGGATGGAGGAAGGGAGAGCGGGGGACGGATGGTTTGCCAACTATCTGATGAATCTACTTCCATCCAACTCCTTTACCATGTTTGTCTTGTCTAACCACAGTTAGCCTGCTCGGAGGTGATGTTGGAAACATCGGCACACGCATGAGTCGGTTTGCCAACTACCTGATGAATCTACTCCCATCCAACTCCTATGACCTAGGAGTCATGGAAATGGCGGCCAAGGCCGTGGGCATCCTAGCGCTGTCATCAGGGACTTACGCAGCAGAGTATGTGGAGTTTGAAGTGCGCCGGGCCCTGGAGTGGTTGGTCTCTGATAGAATTGAGGGCAGAAGACAGGCTGCTGTAAGTATCCTCTTCTTGTTAAAAAAAATTTTTTTTTGGGATTTTCATGGTCTTTGAAGTCAAGCATAGTCCATAACAAGACTGCTAGTAAGAAGTGCATTGGACTGAATTTTGCATGTGAATTAGTTTTCCCTATTACCAGTGTCCTTTGGGCGAACCCATCTCCGACTTCAGAGGTACTTGTAGTTTACGTCCCCAAGTCAAGGACGCAAAGTCAACATTTGAGTCCAACTATCCGGTGTATAGGTTGAATCTGCTACCTTAGCAGTAGAATACCGGACAATTAAGAACAAGCTGTTCTTATCCATTCGGCCATGCCTGACCTCCCTATCTTTCTTCCTGATTTATTACACTTCCCCTGTTTGCCTGCGAGTGTCAGATTAGGAGACTCCTTCTGGAAAGCCACCTTGTCTCTTGTAAATTGATCCAGATTGTTTGAACAAAGAAAAGACAACAGATTGGACAGTTTATTGCCTGTCATATTTCACTGTATCTCACCAGGTGAATACTACATAATTGAATATGTTATGAAGTGAATAGATGAATTCTTTTTTGGCTGAAATACCTAAGACACATTGTCATTGATACTACTCTACAGAACATGCATGTGTTACCAAGGTACTTGTCATCTCATTGTCATGTCTTTCTACTTACACAGAAGTGATTTTGCAATAGTGTATGGTGTAAGATTAGCAAATTTCAATCTGGGCTTATTATTAATAAAAAATGCACATGAAATACCTTGTCTTTGTTGACTGAGTGGCCAGAGCTCAAAAGATGGCGTGTGATAGAAGTGGCAGGGTCTTTATGGCTCATCTGCTGCATATCATTTCTGGAATATTCTTGCAGTTGATCGTTCTACCCCCACTGGTACGTGTTCTGCTACACCAGTGGTTCTCAACCTTTTTTGTCCCGTGCCCCCCTTCACCATATTTTCAGAACATCATCGCCCCCCCTTCCTATCAAAAATTTAGCCCGTGCTCCCCTTCACCGTATTTTTAGAACGTCATTCCCCCCCTTTCATATTTCCTATCTAAAAATCCCCCCACCCCTACACAGTATACATAAAAATGGAAGGTAAATTTAATAGCATATACTAAAACAAGTCTAGACATCCACATAAAACATGATTTGTGGGTCTACTTACTTTATAAAATGAATTTTAGAAGGATGAGACATACATAACTGTAAAGTAATCGGTTCTTGTATTAACGCGAACTTGAAATGGTCTTCATTCCCCCCCTGGAAACCCTAAAATTCCCCCCTGGTGGGGGGGAATTACCCATCGGTTGAGAACCATTGTGCTACACGATTCCCTGATTGTCTTTCTCTTCTGGAGTAGTATCAATAACAGCATGAGATGTTGCTTAAGACCAGCACCAGGAAATGTTCTGTGAAGTAAAGGTGTCCGGCACGATATTGATGACATCACCCATCTTGTGTCAGTGTAAAAATATGGGGGCTAGCACCTAACAGTACACCTGTAACAGTGAGGAATTAGGTTAGGAGTAAAGAGTTAAGGAATGCTGCGCATTCCTTGACTAGGGGAAAACCATAGTGAACGTGTGTGCACGAATGAAGAAGGGTATCTAGGTAAAACACACACGTCACTTGGGGCCAGCGAGAAGAGATGTCAACACCAAGAAGTGAGTCTCCATCATGTGTGCAGAGATAGAACGATTCAGATAATAAAGTATGTTTCTAACAACGCGAAGACTTGTGTGCTGTACGATCACTATTATAACCTGTATGTAGCACTGTGACACAGGTTGATTTGGTGCCGTGAATTTATGAAACATGGGAGGTCGCGGAGAGAGAGAGTACGCCATAGAAGATGGTTATGTCTGGCGTGTCTGGAGAAGTGAATATTGAGAAACGCAACAGATGAAAGCCGACTGTTGGTAGCTGTTCTGGGTTCTCACTGGATTCCTGGTTAAGAAGGAGATCCATTTTCAAGGACAGCGCTAAAAAAAAGGTTTGATTGATACTTATATTTTTTGAAAGACTGATGTTATTACATATTATGAAATTAACTGGAGAATTGACCAACGCAAAATGGTATATTGAGATCAAGTAATGCCGTTTCTGCATCAAAAATCAGTACAAATTATGAGTTTTAACCCGTGGGACTGTTGAAGGTGAAGTCAAGGTTATGGTGCAAATTCCATAATTATGAAATCAAGGTCTGCGATACTCTCTACAGTCACTTCAATTAAAGGAAGGCATAAATGAAACTTGTCTCAACTCGGGGTTTGAATAAAGTAATTTAAACTGACCATGGCGAGAGTCCCACATGAAAATAAGAGACTGGATAGCGTCAGCTTTAAGTCCAATTGTTGTTGACTGGATTACGTTTGCGCTGAAATATATATATGAAAATCACAGATTGCTGCTGGAAAGTGAGTTTTTTTTGCTGAAGTCGTGAGCAATTGTCGCTTGCGTGAAGGTGACCTTACTTGAAGGGAATCTACAGTAATCGAGCAAGTAATCAAACAGTCTTGTTGCGAGCCTGATATCGAGCATAATCAACGTCAGGAAATAATTGGAAAAATCTGAATTCGACTTCGATTAAATTATGAAGGAAAGAAACCCAGAGGCTCTTCGTTGTTCTGCTCATTTTAACGAGCTTGATTAGAGTCCTTTTTTATGTGGTGTAGGTAATTCTGAATCAGGAGGTCATTTAAATTCTTTTGTCAGAATTCAGGGTTGAAACAGGAATATTTCTTCGTCAGGATCTTCGATTGCAGGCTTAGTTAAGATAATTAGATAATATTAGAGTAATTAACAGATTATGTATTGTTGCTGGGTTTGAAATTAATATTGTTTGAAATATTTGTATATTGCTTGATAATTATAAATTTTAGGATGGAATCCCAAGATTTTTCACAGGTACTGACTGGCGTTGGCGGGGCAATATCAAGGTTGGATGCAGTGTTAAGACAACAAAATATAAGCACTGATGTTGAAAGATTTAGTGGTCAAGCAAATCAGTTTAAGAAATGGATTATTTCTATTGAAAAACATGCATATTTAGTAAACGCTACAGATGGAGAGAAAAAGAACTTGGCATACAGAACAAGTCCAGTTTCTGACCATATAAGAAGAAAGTTAGAGGCAGCAGGAGGTGAAACCTGGGAAGAATTTAAAGATGATCTCGCAAGAAAATATGCTGAAATTACTGATCCACAACACGCATTCTCAGTATTGCGACAGACTAGACAAAACAGCACAGAAAGTGTTCAGTTATACAGTGACAGGTTAATCAATTTAGCTGAAGAGTCATTTTAGGACAGAATGTACGAGCAGAAGAAGTGGAACAGATGTTAGTAGGGATTTTTGTTGATGGGATTAGGTCAGATGGATTGAAATTTAAATTATTAAGAGAGAATCCTGCAAGATTGTCACAAGCGTTTGATATCACTATACAAGAGGAAAGCTTGAGGAGGAGGTTTAGGTTAAGGGTAGGACGAGAGTTAGGTAGTAGTTCGGAAGATAGAATTGAAGAACCTATGGAAATAGGACAGTATAGACATAGAAGAAGAGGGAACGTAAAAATGGATGAATTGATCCATCCATTCAGAAGAATACAGCACAAATACATTCACTAGATAAAATGAGAAAGTCTGTAAGAGAAAACGGTAGGTAATACAAATAACACAAATATGGTTTGTTGGAGTTGTGGTCAGAGGGGACACGCTTTTGGATTTTGTAGTAACAGATGTGCTCAGTTTAATACACAGAATAGAAGTGTGAATAGTAGAACAAATGGGGAATTTTCGAGAAATGCAAAGAAGACGTGGAGTTAATCAAACTAGCGCAGAAATTATGACACTGGTAAGAAATTATAGAAGACAACGTAGTCGAGGTTTCCAATCGAATGGCCAGTATGATACCATTACGCCAAGGCCACGTCAAAGCTCAACCTGCTTTAGAAAACAACCGCTTTATAACAACGACAGAAACTGTCACAGATGGAATGTAAACGACGTGACGAGAACACGAAGGTATGAAGAGAGACAACATGGCAAGCCGGAGGACAATAGTTGGCAGAGACAGAATTTTCATAAGAAAAAATGGAACTGGCCATCTAATAGTGAGGAGCAGAAAACATTACGAAATCAATGGTTTGAAATCAGAAGATTGAGATATGCACTCGCAAAGTCAAACAAAGGAGAAAATCAGCATCAGACTAATAGAACCTTAGCTGATGATCGACAGGTATTTTCAATTTGTAGGGGTAGACAGGAAAGAGAGACACAGACGCAGATGATTGAAGTGGTAGAACGGAACACACAGACACAAGTTGATATAGTAGGAAAGAAAACCCAGATACAACCAAACAACAAGATAACGAAGGGAAGTCAAACCGAGTTGGTAGAACTCAATCAAAGCCAACTGACTTGAAAGTGACGAAGAGAAACACCGTTGCATTAAAGAGAGACACAGGTACAAAAGTTAGACAACCCAAGACAGAAGACAGCAGAAAGAAAATTAGAAAGAGTGTTAGGGTTAGAAATGAAAAAACTTTGCTCATGTATAATCGTGGATGTGGAACCGAGGAATCTTATGAATCAGAATCTTCAGACCTCACAGATTTTGATATAGAATGTACACCAGACAGAGATTTAAAAGGAATGAATAGGAACGATCCTGACTCGAAGCGAGATGTTTCCTCGTGCGGTATGGTTAGTGGTAGACAGCAGGAAAATTTTAGTTAGTGACTCTTCGGAACAAGATAACAGTATATATGGCAGAAAAGTAGCAAAAGCCAGGAGACGAATTCCAAGGATGGGAGTAAATGATACAAAAGATGTTTATCTATTAGAAAGTGGAACACAAAAACAACAAAAGACTGAAGCAGAGTTGCACACTAGAGGTCTCATGAAGGCATTAAGACCATGGTTATATGGAAATAACAAATACGTGTAACTGAGCTTGGAATAATTCAGATTCGATGAGAGTTGTAAGGGTCCAGTGTCATATACTATTAAGAATCAATACCTATAGAGAATGGGAAACAGGTGACAACAGCATCTACTACAGCTGAACAAGAAGAAACGGTACCAAAAACAGTCATGACAGAGGAAAATAACGTGTATGACGATTATATTAGTGAAGAGTCAGTCAGGGAAAATATTGAACCTCCATTTATGAATACAAGACAGGCAGTAAAAAGAAAGTTGGATAGACAGAAAGAAAAGAAATTAAGAGGCAAAGGAAACTTAGAGCGAATTCTTCAAGTGAGGAAGAGATGCCACTATTTGAAAATTTGTTGAGACGGCAAGACAGGAAAATTAGATTGGATTTAGAAAGGAAGAGATTAGCGGTTGCTAGTAATGGATATACAGATGGGGAACAAGAGATGGATGAAAAGTCAGAAACTGATGAAGAAGCGGATATGAAAGAAGATAGCTCTCCTCGAGAGGATAGCGACATTGATGTAGATATTGCAATTATAGAAAAAATTTGAGGTTATTAAAGAAATGGAGAAGTGATAGATGAATAGAGTGATACAAGGTTCTGCAGATGGCAGATAGAAGAAGAAGTTGGACACGATATTTTTGTGTTTACAAAGGTACTTGATGGAGTTTTTCTAAAGCGGAAAATTATTATTGGGTACTCAGAATATGGTCTTGAAATTTGTATGTGTACATTGATTAATGTGGGGGATAATATGATGAGGGGATTGAATGCTTTGCTCAATTGTTGGGACTTCAATTGTGTTTTATGAAATGTGAAAAATAAGTTAACTTAGATGGTTATTTTTACGATGTTTTGGGTTGATTGAGTTACCTTAAGGGTGTTTAAAATGATTATTACTTTGAAGTTCAGTTAGAAGATGAATTAAAGTAGTGGTTAGTGAAGTGACTCTATATGTAGTAATGGAGGGGTATGTTGTTATTACATGTGGGGTATGCAATGTATATACAAGGTTTATAATAGGAGCTGGGTTGAACAGCGTTTAATGGGAGAATATGGGGGGAATGCCAGGTTGAATTTTGGCATTTAAATAACTGCATATTGGAAGAAGAGACTGTACTTAACAGTATAATAATAGTTAGGAAGTTTTTTGTTGTTGAAGGAATGGTAAACGGGAAATTGATGATCTGAATAATACAAAGGCTAGCAGTTTTTGATAATAACAATTATTATTGACGGAAACTGAAGATAAATTTTGAAACTTTATTTTTTGATAAAGTTTTGAGAATGTATGGGAAGAGAAAGGTGATTACTTCTTACTTTCTTACTTTTTCCTTACTTTTATTAATTTCAGGTGCGCACCTACACAAATCTAAACTAGCTATTTTTTTCTGTCTATCCTAGAATACTGAGAGTGTGAGAATGTGAATAAGGGGGGAAATAAAGGATAAGGGGGGAATATCTTCAGTTTTGTCAATCATAATTTAGATGGACATTTTAAAGTTAAAAGCGGTTCGCTTATGGAGACTTTTGTATTGTGGGGAATTTTATGGAGAGTTTTGTAGAAAGTGCTTATATTTTGTAGAGAGTTTTGTAGAGAGTTTCGATATTATTGTCTCTAGTTAGCAATTGGCTATGAGGAGATAGGAGAATTGACTTAGGAAATATATGGAATGGTAGTTATTGTAGAATAGAGATGTAAAGTTAACTAATTAAAAGTTGGGGTTGAGATTTTTTCAAGGAAAAATTCTCTTTGAAGAAGGGGAGGTATTGTAACAGTGAGGAATTAGGTTAGGAGTAAAGAGTTAAGGAATGCTGCGCATTCCTTGACTAGGGGGAAAACCATAGTGAACGTGTGTGCACGAATGAAGAAGGGTATCTAGGTAAAACACACACGTCACTTGGGGCCAGCGAGAAGAGATGTCAACACCAAGAAGTGAGTCTCCATCATGTGTGCAGAGATAGAACGATTCAGATAATAAAGTATGTTTCTAACAACGCGAAGACTTGTGTGCTGTACGATCACTATTATAACCTGTATGTAGCACTGTGACACACCTCATGGCATGAGAAAGGTTCCCCTGTGTATGGAAAGGTAACACATTGAGTCTTTTGCTGGTATTGCAGTAGATATTCCAACACTGCGTTATCAAGTAGAGCAGTGCTTGAATATATAGACAGACATACACGAGTGTGGTGACTGGATGAATGAACATGCTCACAAAGAAGACAGTCCTATCTGCATCTGGGAACAGAGCAAGGGGAAGGCAGGGATAAATACTGGATGGGTTGACTGCATGGCATAATTGGGATGGAAACACAGACTTGATCCAAGACTGGTAATTGTGTTAGATAATGAACATTACTGCCCTTGCTTATTGGCATGGCACATGATGATGGAGGAGCATCTGGCCAAGTTACTAGAACGTTGAGCTCCCATTCGGGAGACCCAGGTTCAAATCCTCTGTAAGGGGATGGCATTTTTTCTTTTGAGGGGAAAAAAGAAAACTATAACCTGCATATTTCGTGGCAACTGCCCAAGTTAGGCAGCCTTAATTCCTCAGGCTCAAGACCCCCCTGTCCTACACAGTAAGGTGCTGTAGGTAGTAGATGACAGGTTTTTAATGGCAGTTTACATGATGATGTTGATAATATCTGTATTAGATACTAATGAAATGGTATTAAAAGATGATATCTGTATTAGATACTAATGAAATGGTATTAAAAGATGATAATATCTGTATTAGATACTAATGAAATGGTATTAAAAGATGATGATTATGATGTCTATTTTACAGGTATTAGTATTGAAAGAGCTTGCAGTAAATACGCCAACATTCTTTTACCAACAAGTTCAGCAGTTCTTTGACTCCATTTTCTTTGCAGTTAGAGACCCGAAGGTATGGATATCTTACAATCAGTAGAGTTCTGTTTTATGAATTCTTTGCTTGAGTTTTGGATTTAAATGTGGTTCCAGCAGGAAGAACGAACAAACAAACTTGATTTTCAAAGGGTCACAAATTGGGCACGCAGACCCGTCTTACATTTGGCCCTTGCAATCACTTATCTTTCGTTCATTAATTGTGCATGTTACATTCACATAGAAAAAAACACAGGGGCTAATGAAAGTAGAGAAGCATATGAGAGGATGAAGCTGAGATAATTACAGCCTGTGTGGCACTGGAACAGTCAGCATATACATCTTGTGGCATTTGCTGTGGAGTTGAGTTATTTAAGGCAAGAACCAGTATCGTAGCATTATGGACATTCATATTAATTTGTGGCCCATCCCCATTGTGTATTCAAACAATGCTGATCCAGCCAAGTAGTGGATAACTCAGGCAGGAAGGGATTGTTAGTTAGTTAGTTAGTTAGTCGAGGTTCCAACTTCACTGCCCCATTATGCTCCATTCCTGTGCCAGTGAATAACACACAAAATGCTCCCCACTGTCCAATGTGAAAAATGGAATAGACAGGAGTCTCGGCAATCCAACAGCCCGCACAGGTACACTGTGCATAATGCCGCCGCCAGAATGCCAACACAAATGTCATCACTGAAAACCACAGTTCATTGTCGATGGACTCGGCAGTCACCAGAAAGACCTCATTGACCCAGGGTTTTCTCACATGGCTCGGTCTTTTCCGCAGGGCGACCCGCCGAAAGTGTCGCATAAAGCACAAACTCCGCAGCTTCAGCGCCGACTCCCAGGAGTCTCCTGAAAAATGCACTCGTGAACCGAAAAGGCAAATCAGTCAATTCAGCAACAGCTGGTAGCCATTGTTCCGAACATGCAGGTCACTACAGGACAGATGTAACAGCATTCCCTGCGAATTGCACAGTTCACAGTGTTGCCCATGCACTCACTCAGTAGCAGAGCGACGGAACCATGTACTACCAGTCCAACATGAGGAAAATGCGATTGCAAACCATAGCTACAAGCATAAACATGCCACAGGCCTTAACGGTTCAATGCCTAACCGCCATGTTGGCAACCGGATTGAGTTGAGTTAAGAACTGAGATCATAGCACTCAAAGCATTCCCATACATGCTCTGTCCTCATCTTCAACAGCCAAAAAAAAAACCAACACTAATGGTACCAGCAGTAGTCTAATTATGCGTCCGTTTGGCCTTTCCTTGGAGTCCTGAGTGTTGGCAAGATCCTCTGGTCACTCCCTGCAGCACCATTCTCTCCAGGCCATGATGATCTATCTGTTCTTCCACACTACGCATGATTCCAAAGGGCCCCGACTATATATGCCTTATTGTGCACCAATACCCCATCCAGTGATTCAGACCCTGCCAATCTGTCCACCTGCTTGTTTACCACCATACCAGCATGTTTTTGTTAAGTTATACTTAGCATCTATTAGTTTGCTTGGAATACTGTGTCGTCGATTCATAGACACCAAGAAATCATTTAATGAGGTTGGCATAGTTCCAGGGCTGTATGCTTTTGAGGAAAAGAACACTCCTAGTGCTTGGATTAAACTCAGATTGCCTTGTTGGTAAACCATTACACTGTTCTCAGTACTAATAAGATACCAGAATGTTGTTGTCTTCATCTTTATGTACCCAGCCAAATGGCTTAGGTGTTAGTCTCTCCATAGATCTCAGTCCGTGGTGTTCTACTTTCATTAACCCCTTCCAGTCATTAGTTACTCTGGCTGTCCAAGGTATTTGCAGCATTTGTCTAAAAAAATCGCATCCCTGCCTCCAAACTCTTCCTTTGTTCATTCATATTCCAAGACTCACCACCATTCAGCAGAGCAGGTTTGATGACAACATTTCAGCTCTCTTTCTAACATTCAGCCCAGTTCTGTGGTGAAGGGTTACAGGCGCAATTCACAATCCCGCTGACAGCGTTCGAAACACAGCTGTGGGCGATTATCAGCAGACTGCCTTGTGTTGGTTTTTATAAATGGTATGAGTACAGCTCATTCAGAAAGCAATGGTAAACTGCTGAACATAAATTTGCCAAGAAATCACAATCTAAAAATGATGGGGTTGACTACCATGTCCTGTAAAGGATATGCAAACATTAAATGAAAGTGATTTATTTCTGAAAAAATGTAACACCTTCTAAAATTCAGCTTTTGCTTGGCCTGTTTTGCTCTGATCTCTGTCACACATCTTCCATTTGATGTTGTAATTGTTCCCAAATGTTTGCATTTATTTATTGACTTTAAGTATTTTACTTGTACAGTCGAGTCCATTTAAGTCAAACTCGGATAAATAGAATTTCGTTTAAGTCGACGTTATTGGCTTGGTCCCAGCCAAGATCCTTCTTTATCTTTATATAAAAATTCCTGATAAGTCGAATTCGGTTAACTCGAATTTTCGGATTAGTCAAACATAAAAATGAATTACCGACTATATAAATGTCCACGTTTAAGTCGAACTGTTCATTTCACACCCCCCCCCCCCCCCCCAAACAAAAAATTGTTTCGCGAAAGAATGTGTATTTTTAGTCAGCCCGGAGAACAATCTCGCACATACGATATGTTGCTACATGTCAACAATGGCTGCTAGTGGATGAAAGCTTAAAACTTTGACTTTAAAAAGAAATATTGAGCTGTTGGAAGAGGTTGAACATAGTGGGAAGAAGAAAGTGGATATAGCTAGAGAATTTGGTATTCCAACATCGACACTTTCCGGCATTTTAAAGCATAAAGACCGCTACAAACAATTGTTTTTCGAATATCAAATCGACAGTGATAGGCAGAGAGCTAGAACTGCTGCGTGCAATTTTGTTGATGCTGCCCTTTTAAAATGGTTCACTGTGATTAGATCGGAAATGTACCAGTAAATGGGCCTTTACTTATTGGAGGTCAGGCAGACTGGAATTTTAGTGCTGGCTGGTTGGATCGTTTCAAATAACGACACTGCATCACTTACAAAAATGTGTGTGGAGAGAAGACTCACTCATGGATAGAAGACGTGCCTAGACCTGCTTTAGCTAAATATAATTCTGCGAATGTATTTAATGCCGATGAAACTGGATTATTTTGGAGATTGCTACCTGATAAAACATTTTCTTTCAAAAATGAAATGTTTCATGGCGGGAAAAAATCAAAAGAAAGAATAACAGTGGTTGTGTGTTCCAATATGGATGGTAATCAAAAATGGCCTTTATTTGTGATTGGACAATTTAACAATCCTCGTTTCAAAGGCCTGAAAAAATTGTGTGTGAATTACAGAGCCAATTCAGAGGCATGGATGATATCAGAACTGTTCAATGAGTGGCTACAAGAATTTGATTATTCAATGGTGTGTAAACAAAGAAATGTTCTTTTAATTGTTGATAATTGTTCAGCCCACACAAAAATTAACAATCTGAAGGCAACAGAGCTTTTGTTTCTGCAACCTAATGCCACATCAACACTTCAGGCTTGTGATCAAGGTATCATTCAAAATCTGAAAGTTCTTTATAGATCCACAATGTTGTCAAAACTTGTTGGTCATATGGATGCAGACCTCATTTGTGATGATTTCAAGATAACCCTTCTTGATGCTATTCTTATGTTAAAATATTCATGGGACAGAGTTTTACCAGCAACTATTGCAAACTGCTTTAGACAGGCTGGCTTCTTACCTGCAGTAGATGTCTCTAAATGAGAATTCCACACCATCAGCGAGCAGTGAGAGCAAAGTTACTGACATTTTAGTGGGGCCATTACTTGCTAGATTGTATAAAGAGCTGAAGATTGATCCAGAAGAGTTTGTGAACATTGACAATGGTGTTTCTACTAGTGCCACTCTTTCAAGCACTGATATTATAGGGCTATGTATGCCAGTCATTCAACCAACAGACCCTTCCAGCCCTGACTCTAATGATGAGGATGACTGTGGGCTGAAGCACAACCTGTATCGCAGTCAGATATTTTGGCATCAATTGACAAAATTGACATTTACATGATGCAGAATGGATGTTCAGATGATGCAGTCTCACCATTTTGTGCCTTTAAACAGGCAATGGGAAGACATTTTTCACAAGTCAAGAAGCAAAGCAGAATCACAGACTTTTTCTTTAATTAATTTGGAAATTTTCAAAACTAAACATTTGAACATTTCTGATATTGTATTGCTATTTATTTGTTCACTACCTATGTTTCCTAAGTGGTTCAATCATTTTACTCAATGCTACTACATGGTACACATGTATTAGTGTAAATTAGTGTAAATATGTGTGCTGTCTGGATAAGTAGAATTTCTAATAAGTAGAACAAATTCCTTCGGCCCATGCGACTTCTACTTATCCAGACTCCACTGTATTATTATATCGCAATAATGAGATTATCATCAATTCTTGGATTGACCGTAAGGCCTCCTGATCATTCCAATGCATAGTTAATGAGGTAGCCAGCCCAATTATTAAATTTCTGTAAATTTTTATAATAATTTCTGTTAATGTATTTTTTGAATTTTCTTTTGGACTCTGAAAACTTCAGCCATCAATTCGCGAAGGAGCTGTGGCTGCATTAAGAGCTGCCCTGGCAGTTACTTCCCAGAGAGAAACCAAGGCTTCACAGCGACAAGTCTATAAGGTATTGTATTTTCTTCTACATCCAACATGCATAAACAGATAGATCTGCCTGTAATACCACTGTCAGGCTGCATTAAGAGCTGCCCTGGCAGTTACTTCCCAGAGAGAAACCAAGGCTTCACAGCGACAAGTCTATAAGGTACTGTATTTCCTTCTACATCCAACATGCATAAACAGATAGATCTGCCTGTAATGCTACTGTCAGGCTGCATTAAGAGCTGCCCTGGCAGTTACTTCCCAGAGAGAAACCAAGGCTTCACAGCGACAAGTCTATAAGGTATTGTATTTTCTTCTACATCCAACATGCATAAACAGATAGATCTGCCTGTAATACCACTGTCAGGCTGCATTAAGAGCTGCCCTGGCAGTTACTTCCCAGAGAGAAACCAAGGCTTCACAGCGACAAGTCTATAAGGTACTGTATTTTCTTCTACATCCAACATGCATAAACAGATAGATCTGCCTGTAATACCACTGTCAGGCTGCATTAAGAGCTGCCCTGGCAGTTACTTCCCAGAGAGAAACCAAGGCTTCACAGCGACAAGTCTATAAGGTATTGTATTTCCTTCTACATCCAACATGCATAAACAGATAGATCTGCCTGTAATGCTACTGTCAGGCTGCATTAAGAGCTGCTCTGGCAGTTACTTCCCAGAGAGAAACCAAGGCTTCACAGCGACAAGTCTATAAGGTATTGTATTTCCTTCTACATCCAACATGCATAAACAGATAGATCTGTCTGTAATGCTACTGTCAGGCTGCATTAAGAGCTGCCCTGGCAGTTACTTCCCAGAGAGAAACCAAGGCTTCACAGCGACAAGTCTATAAGGTACTGTATTTCCTTCTACATCCAACATGCATAAACAGATAGATCTGTCTGTAATGCTACTGTCAGGCTGCATTAAGAGCTGCCCTGGCAGTTACTTCCCAGAGAGAAATCAAGGCTTCACAGCGACAAGTCTATAAGGTACTGTATTTCCTTCTACATCCAACATGCATAAACAGATAGATCTGTCTGTAATGCTACTGTCAGGCTGCATTAAGAGCTGCCCTGGCAGTTACTTCCCAGAGAGAAACCAAGGCTTCACAGCGACAAGTCTATAAGGTACTGTATTTCCTTCTACATCCAACATGCATAAACAGATAGATCTGTCTGTAATGCTACTGTCAGGCTGCATTAAGAGCTGCCCTGGCAGTTACTTCCCAGAGAGAAACCAAGGCTTCACAGCGACAAGTCTATAAGGTATTGTATTTCCTTCTACATCCAACATGCATAAACAGATAGATCTGCCTTTAACGCCACTGTCAAAGCAGACAGTGGAGTTTACATAAGTACCCATAAGGGTTGCCTGAGGAACTCTTTAAGGCACGTAAAGAGGTGTGGTCAAATTATGAAGCAGGAAAAGCTGTAGCTGAGAGGTTTCGGTGCCACCCTCAGCACAGGGCTGGGAATTGTTCCATGAACCATTGGTATCTGGTATCACACATCTTTCTGATTTCTTGGGTAGTGAGACTGGGTATCTAACCTTCTTGGATAAGGCTGAAAAACAAGATCCAGCTTGCAAGTTGCGTACGTAAAAAAATCCCACGGCAGTTATGAATTGTAAAAAGTAGGCCAAAAGGGTGCAGCATTAGGAAAATTGTTAAGAAAGGAAATCTACCTATGGGTACTTAGAGCTTGATACTTCGGGTGGAATCTGTCTAGAGGAAGCTAACCAGACACAATGCATGCCAAAGTCAGACACATTGATGTTTGAGGTGCATAACTAGTTGTGTTGTGTGAGAGAAATCTCTCACTGGAGACAGAATTTTCACACTTGAGGATTGTTTTTGAGGTCTTGTCTTGATGGGCTCATAACTTTATTTATTTTCACTGACTCATTATCTTGATACTGACCACAATACCCACCGAATGCCATTTGGTCTATACAAATATGGGCTTAGCACCATATACCCAATGAGCTTTAAGGTATGTGAAACGTTTCTTTACTTAAATGTATGGTGATGTGCACAAATCATAAATTATTATTGTATGACTAAAACTAATTATTATTATGGTAATTTTCATAAGGCAAAGGATAAATACCATAGGAAAAGGATGCTTAATATACTGTTTATTTTTGTTTTTGCAGGGGGGGGGGTAGTCTATAGTCTGCCTTGAGCTAAAAGTTAGTTGCATATTCTTTACAGGACATCTCAGTCAACTCAGCATTTTTGGCTGTTTGTAATTTCTTGGCAAGTTTACGTTCAGTAGTTTATTTTTGCTTTCTGAACAGCTGACACTCCAACCATTGTATGAAAACCAATGCAAGGCAGTCTCCTTCCAAATCGCCTGCAGCTGTGTTTCAAACGAGGTATGAGGGATTGCGAATCACATTCGCAATCCTTTCGCCACCGCGCTGGCTGCCTTGAGATAGCATTCAATTCACAACTGTATGTGTAGGGGTTGGTGGTGGCTTTGATTTGTTGTGGAAGATTGTTCCACAGCTGAGCTGCAGAGTACGCTAAGCTTGTTTTGTATGTCTGTTCTAGGCATGGGGTATGGAGTAAGTTTATGCATTTACTATGTCTTGCATCATATTTAAAAAAGAGGGAAGGAGGATAAGATAGAGAGAGGATGGAGGGAGGGAGGAGTGAGATATAGAGAGAGGAGAGAGAAAGGATGAGAGAGAGAGAGGGATAGAGAGAGGAGGAGGAACAAAGGAGAGTTAGAGATAAAGGGAGAGAGAAAGAAGTTCAGGAGGAAGATAACATTATCAGAGAGGCAGAGGGCTAGATAGATAGATAGATGGAGTGGATGGGATGAGGGAGGGAGAACTGAATTCCATGTTGTATATTAGTCAAGGTTTATGTTTTTGACTCCTCCCACAGCAATGCTTTGATGAATCCTTACAACCCTTTGACGAGACCCTGGGGAGAGAGAAGAAAATGACCCGCGACGACTGGATCCACGGGTCACTACTGATAATTAACGAGCTTCTCCGATGCAGCAATAATGAAGCAGAGGTTGGTGCAGCAGCCATTTTGAGAAAACAGAATAGGTTAACTCTTTCTGCCTCAGGTGTTTGTTATTAAAAATAATAGCAATCTGGATTAGGAGTTAAAATATTAACTGTTTGGGACTGAATGAGTTAAAGTAACAGAAACAGTTCTATTCAGGAGAGTGGGTACAAGTAATCACTAACAAAGAGGCTAGTAGTGTTGTTATATTTTGTTGTTGATCTCCTCTTCCTCCTCCTTCTCTTCCTCTTTATTCCCCTCCTCCTTGTTTTCATCTTCTTCTCCTCCTCCTTCCCTCCTTTATCTCATTGGAACACAGAGCCTCAATCACTCATGGCAAGCCATCCTACCTTTAGCTACCTCCTGCAGCTCCCTATATATCCTCCCCATTATAATTCACTTCTGTCTTCAATTCCTTTTTCAAACTATGTTTAGATCTTCCTCTGTCTTGCCCTTTGGGTTCCAGAGAAGACATTTTCAAGTGATACTTCTTCTTCTGCGTTCATCCGGAGAGTTTTTTTTTAACATGATTGCTTTGTACCTGTTTACAGCAGAGCTGCGTTTTTGCGCCGTTAGGCCAACACATCTCACTTCAGTGGGCATGTGTTGACTGAGTTAACCTTCCTGGCAAGTGATACTATTGTCAGCTTTACTCAATGTGTGTCTCGTCCAACTTGATTCACTGAATCTGTTAAGTCACCCCTATTTTCGAGAGCCAAAATGAGTAATCTCACTTGTTTAAAAGAGACTAAGAATAAAAGACAACTTATCACAGACATCAAAAGGAGTGAATCCATATTTTTTGGCCCCACAGTATGCACAGAGAAAATCTGCTACATGTGAAGACAACCGGTAAAATTAATAGAAAAAGAGACATTAGAAGGCAGCAAAAGAAGATTCTTTACAACCTTTCATCATGACATGGAGAAACATCAGCGAATGAATTGATACATTCCGTTGGAAAATGGGAGCTCTGGGGAAACATGCCAGCTGCCAAGGCACTTGATGATAATCAACTTCAGTCTACACCAGTTCATTTGAATAATGATACACAAACCGTACATTGCATGATTTATTGCCTGACATATTTTGCTGCATCTTGACAGGTTCATACTGCAGAAATCACACAATATAAAGTAAAACATTAAGATAAATCCTTCAGCTGAAATACACAACACACATATTCACAGAGTAATTTGAATTGTCTACCATGATAATTTTAATTTGACTATCATGTCTTTTTGTTTGCACATAGTTGGTTTTTGAAAATGAATGGCAATTGTGTCAGACAGCTTTATCATGTCTGTTTTAAACAATATGCGAAACACATTGTCTTTATGAATCAGAGACCAGTTTCCAAAATGTACGGTCCAATTAAAGTAGTAAGATAAATCCTTCAGGCTGAAACATACAACACACACATATTCAGTGCTAGCTCATGTAGAAAAGAATTATATGCTTTAGCAGAAATTAACGTGGCTGAATGGATAGGACCATTCATTCTTAAACATCTGAAGTGCTGATGCTAAGGTAGTGGGTTCAACTCCTGCACGGGTCAGTTGGGCTAAAATATTGACTTCTCATCCTTGACTTGTGGATGTAAATTACAAGTACTTCTGAAGTCGGGTGCTTCTGAAGCCGGAGTGGGTTCATATGATGGCTAGGGACACAAGTTATAGAGAAAGCTAATACACACGCAAAAAGCGGTCTAGTGCAGTAGAAGTAGTAGTACGTGTATGGAGTTTGCTTGAGTTTAAAGTGCGCCCCCCCAAAAAATTGTTTTAGCTTCACATTTTCTGAGTTTTTGTTACATGAATAATTAATTGTCTGATTTATTTGTCTCTGACAGCGTCTGAGAATGGAGATTGAAGACATCACATCTGAGCAGACAAATTACGATAAAACATCAAAGGTTGTATTGTGTTTCTATTTGTTTATAACAAAACCTTTTTTTTTCCCCCTATTTGATTAATGTGATTGATTGACCCTTGGGCTTGCAGATCATTAGGCACCACTTCTGGTGATGTTTTAGTGGAGTTTCAAACTTGGTGAATGAACGAATGAACAAACTGTTTTCAAAGGGTCACAAATTGGGCATGTAGGCCCATCTTACATTCAGAACTTCCAGTCACTCATCTTTTGTACACCAGTTATCTATCTTGAATGTTACATATATATTTAAAAATATTGTAAATATTGCTGTAAACAATGTTAGGAGACAGGCAGGCCAGACATACACACATAAATACACAATATGATACACATACATACAAATATATATATATATGTACACTTGCATACATACATACACACATACATAATGCTTATATACATACATGAAAACATATGTATCTATATCTTCCATATATTAATCTATTTGGTTGTTTCGGGATTTGAAATTTAAATATTGAGCACAACCCACCACCGGCAACGCTGATCGTACTCCCGTATGAATCTAAGGCCTATCCACGTCAATATGGAAGCACTATACTTGAGTTTCGCTCTCGTTTGAGCTCGTCAGTAGTGCATATCCCTGACCGGATCCGGAAACAAGCCCTGGATCACGCGTGTGAAGCGGGCATGTAACCACGCGGCACACACTGGACACAGCCAAATTATCACAACAGAGCACCACACCATCACCCATCGTAGGCTTCCATCAGGCTATCTGCCTTGTGCTTTCAAAGTCGTGAATGAATTGATGAACTGCATTCATCAGACCATGAGTGCAGTTTTTCTGGCTACCCCTGGAGGTCATCGCTGGAGGTCACTGCAGCCAGCCAGCCAACCAATTAACTAACCAACCAACCAACTAACCAAACACCAACCAGCCAACCAACCAACCAACCAACCAACCTACCAATCAACCAACTAACCAACCAACCTACCAAAAAATCAGCTAACCTACCAATCAACCAAC
>JACEFZ010010300.1:0-21638 GCA_014155875.1 Cepaea nemoralis | reverse complement strand
CTTCGCCCATAGAGAGGTGTTAGGCAGGTATGTGTAATGTCTCCAGATCTTTTTTCCCTATACAGTGAAAATATTTTCAGAAATGTAGAAGATATAAATGGAATCAACATTGGAGGACGAAACATCAATAACATTAAATATGCAGATGATACAGTATTGATTGCAGACAATGCGCAGGATCTGCAACAATTAGTAGATGCGGTTGTTGTACACAGTGAGCAACTGGGGTTAGAATTAAATTGTAAAAAGACAGGTTATGGTCGTCACTACGAAGAACGAAGTACCACAATGTAATATACAAGTAAATGGGAATATTCTTCAACAAGTGAATCTGTACAATTATCTCGGAACAGTCATAACATCTGATGGGAGATGCTTTGAAGAGATTAGAACAAGAATCGCCATGGCGAAAGTAGCCTTTAGCAAGATGTAAAACATTCTGACCAATAAAAATATGTCAACTGAAACGAGAAAAAGAGTGTTGAGGGGATACATAGAGCCTGTTCTTTTGTATGGATGTGAAACTTGGACAATGAGCAGTCAAGCTGAAAAACATCTGATGGCTGCAGACATGTGGTTTCTGAGGAAAATGCAAAGAATACCATGGACAGACAGAAAAACCAATGACCAAGTACTACAGGAGACAAATGACGATCGTAAACTGATTAGAGAAATTAGATGTAGACAGTCAAAATTTTTGGGACATATTATGAGAAGAAATGGATTGGAGAACTTAGTGACAACAGGCAAGATCGAAGGGAACAGACCAAGAGGAAGACCGAGAGGAAAATACCTGGATGGCTTGGCCACATGGCATGGATGAGACAGGAACACTGAGCTGATCCACGACTCTGGTGATCGAGTGAAATGGCGAGTCATGACCGCCCACGCTTTCCGGCATGGCACATGATTGATTGATTGAGGGCGAGTTATTTCTCTTGTAACATTGAGAAAATACATTGACTAGATTATTCTGTTAGACTGTTTCACTATACACAAGAATATTTCGTTTGATTGTCTTATGCTGTATGCAGTAAATTGCGCTGCCAAAAATGAAACGTCTGATGTGTTTATTGATGTTTGTGATTGTCTGTGTCGATAATATATCGAGTACATCGGAATGTACACATCAAAACTATGTTTTGTTTCTCATTTCTTTCTTAGTGTTATTCAAGGGTTTTTCGCACAGGAAAAACCCCATCAAAAATTGTATATATAAGACAATAAAGTATATGTATGTTTAAGGCAGACCATAAATTATGTTATGTAAAGAAAATACACATATGGGTTGTAAATTTTTACGCATGAAAATAAAGCCACTTTAGTTACATAACTTTTAAAGATTCCTTAATGATCTATGAATGCTAGATGTATCCTAAATGTCTAAGAATTAAATATTAAGACTTTACAAAATATTTTTATAAATTCTACAAGTATTTGAATCATATAATGCATATGTGCTGCTTGAAGTTATGTCCCTTTGATTAATTTCTGTTGTCATGTCCCTTTCCACTATTTCAATTACAGTTTTCTTTTAATGTTGTTTAAATAAGTACTTTTCTTTCTTGGAGAATTTTGTTGTTAAATAATGGCTCGCTTTTCCCCTAAGGGTTGGCTTGCCAGATACGTGGGCACTAATAGGATGACATAATAAGACAAAAGAAGAGGACAAGGAAGACATATTGAATGTTCATTTGAATCGTTCCAGATTAAACCCACAATCAGTACAATTTTATTACAATAGCTGCCAATAAGTGTATCTTACTCTTAGTGAATCGACCAAGAAACAATCATATTTAAAAAATAAATATAAATTCAATGGAGGCCTTTTTCAAATTGCTTTAAAAAAAAAAAAATTATTTAAACAACCGTTTGTACAATTCTTCTTCTTCTTCTTCTTCTTCTTCTTCTTCTTCTTCTTCTTCTTCTTCTTCTTCTTCTTCTTCTTCTTCTTCTTCTTCTTCTTCTTCTTCTTCTTCTTCTTCTTCTTCTTCTTCTTCTTCTTCTTCTTCTTCTTCTTCTTCTTCTTCTTCTTCTCCTACTCCTTCTATTTTACAATTCTTCTTCTTCTTCTTCTTCTTCTTCTTCTTCTTCTTCTTCTTCTTCTTCTTCTTCTTCTTCTTCTTCTTCTTCTTCTTCTTCTTCTTCTTCTTCTTCTTCTTCTTCTTCTTCTTCTTCTTCTTCTTCTTCGTCTTCTTCTTCTTCTTCTTCTTCTTCTTCAGCAGCATTCCGAGCCATTGAGGTTCTTTGCTGCAGATACAAGCCGTCTCCATTCGTCTCTCTGGTTGACCTTCTCTTGCCAGTCGCTGATTCCAAGTGCTTGTAGATCTGTATATATATATTATCTCTCCACCGTCTTCTTGGTCTACCTCGGGGTCTACAGTCATTTATTTCTTGAGTGTAAGCGAGTTTTGTTTCCCTATTATCTTCCATTCTTTCTATATGCCCCAGCCATTGTAGTCTATTAGCCTTCATGATACCAGTGATTAGCGGCAGTGGCGTCACTGGGGTTGGTGTCACCCAGTGCGGTAAACTCTTGGTGTCACCCCTCTAGACTTTCACCACTGGTCTTCTTCCGAGTGTTCCTGTACCATATATAATCGCATATAGTAATGTTTGTAAAATAAGTCAAAAAGTTAATAAGGACATAAGAAAGAAAACAAATTGAACAATATAACTTCAATACTTCAGGTAAAACATAAATAAAGAACTTCGACAAACTCGGACAAAGTTAATTTTTGTTATTTTGCTATGTCTGCTTTGTCAAATTTGCAATTTTTTTATTTTGGTGTCACCCCTTGATGGTGTCACCCGGTGCGGCCCGCACCCCCCGCACCCCCCTAGTGACGCCCCTGATTAGCGGGGACTTGAACAGATCATAAATGTCTTTGTTGCTTCTTCATTTCCACTCTCCACTTTGTGTATCTCCAATGGGCCCAAAGATGCGTCTTAAGACTTTGTTCTCAAAGGTTTGTAACAAGGTTTCGTCTCCTTTAGTTGTACTCCAGGTTTCAGAGCCATACAGCACAACTGGTCTGATCAGTTGTGTCAAATGAAACGTTTGATGTATTTATTGATGTTTGTGATTGTCTGTGTTGATAATGTATCGAGTACATCGGAATGTACACCTGAAAACTATATTTTGTTACTCATTTCTTTCTTAATGTTATTCAAGGGTTTTACGCACAGAAGTGTGCACAGGAAAAACCCCCATCAAAAATTGTACTTATAAGCCAATAAAATGATATTATATGCTTATGGTAGACCAAAAGTAATCTTATGTAAAGTCAAAGAAAAATAGACATATGGGTTGTTAAATTCTTACGCATGTAAAATAGAGCAACTTTTATTACACAAACTTTACAGCTGCCTTAACAATTTTATATATTCTAGATGTAGCCTTAAAGCTTAAGAATTAATTATTAAGATTTTACAAAATATTTTTATAAATTCTGCAAATATTCAAATCATATAATGTATTTGTGATGCTCTTAATTATGTCCCTTAGATTAATTTAGTGTTGTCATGTCCCTTTCCATTATTTCAATTACATTTTTCTTTTGATGTTGATTAAATAAGTACTTTTATTTCTTGGAGAATTTTGTTGTTGTTAAATAATGGCTTGCTTTTCCCCTAAGGGTAGGCTTGCCAGATACGTGGGCACCAAAAGGATGACATAATATGACAAATAAGAGGACAAGGAAGACATACTGAATGTTCATTTGAATCGTTCCAGATTAAACCCACAATCAGTACAATATTATTACAATAGCTGCCATTAAGTGTATCTTACTCTTAGTGAATCGACCAAGAAACAGTCCTGTTAAAAAAATTAATATAAATTCAATGGAGACCGTTTTCAAATTGCTTAAAAAACAAACATTATTTAAACAGCCGATTGTACAATTCTTCTTCTTCTTCTTCTTCTTCTTCTTCTTCTTCTTCTTCTTCTTCTTCTTCTTCTTCTTCTTCTTCTTCTTCTTCTTCTTCTTCTTCTTCTTCTTCTTCTTCTTCTTCTTCTTCTTCTTCTTCTTCTTCTTCTCCTACTCCTTCTATTTTACAATTCTTCTTCTTCTTCTTCTTCTTCTTCTTCTTCTTCTTCTTCTTCTTCTTCTTCTTCTTCTTCTTCTTCTTCTTCTTCTTCTTCTTCTTCTTCTTCTTCTTCTTCTTCTTTCTTTGCTGCAGATACAAGCCGTCTCCATTCGTCTCTCTGGTCGACCTTCTCTTGCCAGTCGCTGATTCCAAGTGCTTGAAGGTCTGGCACCTTGGCATGTCGGGAGACATTTCGCGAATGACGCCGAAGTTGAATATGAAGTGAAAACATGGTTTAGAAAAACAGAGCACGCGGTTCTATACAGCGGGTTTGGGGGGACTGATAAAACGATTAGATAAGTGCGTCGTTGTTGGTGGAAATTATGTTGAGAAATAAATGGACAATGTATGTGTAAAATAAACTGGTTTCGAGTTCTTATCATATATAGTTACTTTTCAACAGCCATTTGTGACTTTCTTAATGACTGTCCCGCGTAGTAAGCATAAAAATCTATTTACTGATTACATTTTTTTTTCGCAAACGTTTATTTCATACAGAGTAATGTATATTTCCAAGGTGTAATTTACTGAGTACAACAGAATGTACGCCTCAAATATTCAATCTCAAATTTTACAATATGTTTTAATTCCCGCACACAGTACAAATTATTTAAAGTACTATCAAAGGGAAATAGGCATATGTGTTATTAAATTCTCACGCATATAAAATAAAGTCACTACTATTACAAATCTTTTAAATGTGTCATAGAATTATTATCATCTCCTAATGAGCAATATGTTTCCAGTTTACTTTTGTAAATATTTTATAAAAGATTTATACAAATGCTACAATTATTTAAATCATATAATACATTTATGTTGCCTTTAGTGATGTCCCTTGAAATTAGTTATGTTCTCATGTCCCTTTCCACTATTTTAATTACGTTTCTTTTTCTTATGGATTAAACATTACTTCTCTTTCTTGGAGAATTTTCTTTGTGTGTGTGTTACATAATGGCTCGCTTTTCCCCCAAGGGTCTGAGCCGCTCCATCAGGTCCCACGTCCCTGTCTATCATTCGGATGATTGCCTCTGCTGGTTGTGGTATACTGACTCACAAGCCGTTACTAGCTGTCAAGATCTCCTCAAATAAAAACTAATTGTACTAGAACGTAAACCACTGGTACCATTCAACTTGGGGGATAATGGAAAATCGACACCGCCCCGGATTTGAAAAAAACACACTTCAGGAATCAAGAGCGGATATGGGGAAAAACTTTAACTCGGAAATAGCTGGGATAAAAACAACAGCAACCGGCCCCAGATCTCTCACTTGCCACACACTCATCGTAACTACAAGAAAGGCGTCTGTGTCTGTGTTGGTAGCTCTATACTCGCTATGAACATGTTAGAAAATTTATGATAGTGAGAATAGCAGGACGGAAACTCATCAGCCAATAGATTTGGAAACAAGCCGATTCTAGTCCTTACGTCTTGTTGTTTACATGTGGTGATTGGAGCATTTCATTGAAATGAGAGAGTAAATTGGTACCACTAGATCCAGACCTGACTAGCTGGAATGCAGTTGTGGAATGCAGTTGTGGAATGCAGTAGTTGAATGCAGGACTTGGCGTAGGTAGCAGCTTGACTGAATCTAGATCCAGGCCTGACTTTCTTTTGTGAGTGAAGTCTCTGAACAAAGTGATGCAGAACAGTATCCCAACCAGAACTCACCTGCAAACAATCCTAGCCCAGTAGGAAGGTAACTTAGCTGGAGTGTAAGAAACAATTACTATCCTATACCCAGGGCGACAATTATCACTCTTTAGGAGAACATACACCAGATAAATAATTAGTGACATCAGAGATCCAGGCACCCTGGAGTACAACTAGGATAAGCAAGTTAAGATAGTCTTTCCCAAAATGACATGAAATTGTAATATTATATTTCAGGCATCCAGGGAGGAAATTTCTTGAACTTGTACCTATTAATGTAGAATATTAATTGCACTCGTTGTTGTTAATGTAATGAATGACCTTATACCTCGAATGTTAATACTCATTATTTTAATTTCCGCTGCCATTTTTGTTGTAAAATAAGAAACGGTTGAGCATAATTATGTTTCTTGTTTCAAAACTGTCTGTATTCCTGTTATCATTTCTGGAGATTGTCAGTAGATTCCTTCGCCGGGCTCGAAATCTCTAAGTCAATAACGAGGCGTGGTGAAGAATCTGACAGGTTTCTTTGTCGTGGTGGTTTGTTAATGTTATCACTGTCTATTTCGGTCATGGCGCTGGTCGTTGTCTGTTCAGTATAATTACTTACGCTTCAGGCGGTGTAGGGTAGTCGTGGCTGTTGAGGGGCGGCAGCGTGGTAACCTGTGTTTGGCAGGCTGGAGGTGTCGAGCTCTCACCGTCAGACAGGCTCTTGGTTGAGCGTCCCCTTTTCCGACTGACCAGCTGGAAACCGTCTTCATCCTCCTTACTATGTTGATCTGTCTGGGAGTTCGAAGTGACTTTTTGTGCCAGTATAGGTGCCTTCTGGGTTTGTACTTTGGCCGGACATTTATTACTCCAGTGGGAGTCTTCCCCACAGACTGTACACACCGTACGGCGCCCCGGAACTGTGATAAAGAGACGGTGTAGCTTGTCTTCTACCCCGTCCAACTCCATGTCCACGTAATGTGGCAGAGGTTCTTTCGGGTTGCACAGAAATAACCACTTGTCCGTGTTGTTTTTCAGTTTATGCACTTCCGCGTTTATATCTCCCGAAATATCCGCGGTTATTTGCTTCACTGTCTCAATCTTTGCGGTTGTAGGCATCCAGTGAATCATAGCCTTGGTCTTTTCCTTCTCTATGTTTTCAATTACGATCGTTACTTTGGGATCCTGCAGTTCATGCTTCATCCCGTGAAGCCGTTCATAATGAGCCGCCTTTGCTTCCGGTGTTAGCGTAGCGTACCATCTTTTAGGGTCCTGAAAGCGGTAGATGGATTTTATCCCTTCCCTACCAATCCCGCAAGGCCCCCTCAAGACGCTCGCCATCAGCGAGTAGTTGAACCGGAATACATGAGGTCCTGATATAGAAAACACAAGTGTGTTCGCTTGATGGAACGCTCCTCCTTCGAAACCTTCACTTGTGTTGACTTTGACACGTTTAACAATTTGGTTTTCCATCTTCGATAATCCGTGACAGAGGAAATCTTCAATACGGAAGCACAGATGCACGTGGTGAAAACAATCGAAAACACTTCCACAAAATTGAAATCACTGATATATTTGAATAATCCGTGACAGAGGAAATTTTAATCCAGATCTACACGTGGTGATACACTATCGAATTCACATCCACAAAATTAAAATCACTGATATTTTTAAATAATTCGTAAAAGAGAAAATCGTTAATCCAAATCTACACGTGGTGTTGACACCGGGAATCCTGATCCCTCACTCAAATATTTTATTTATTTTTTATTTTTTTTTAACGTTTATTTCATACAAATCAATGTATATTTACAAGGTGTAATGTGTGTTTCTTTTGTTTGTGTATATCACAGAGCGTTGCCGTTTGTTAGTGTTAGGTGTCACATGTGTGAACAAAGCAAATACATACATATATACAGTTATATTATGACATTTATGGCATAGTGCATGTAAACGCGCGCACACACACACAAACACACACTTGTACACATGCGCGTGCAAATACATGCAACACACACACACACCTGCATCCACACCCAGACGCATACTTTTTTTTTTTTTTTTTTTTTTTAAACGTTTATTGAATGTTAAGAAACATTTGCATTTGTATTGTTCGTGTTGTTACAGAGCGTTGCATGTGGAAGTGTAGGTGACATATGCGCAAACATTACAAATATTTTATACATGATCCCTCACTCAAATATTTTATTTATTTTTTATTTTTTTTTAACGTTTATTTCATACAAATCAATGTATATTTACAAGGTGTAATGTGTGTTTCTTTTGTTTGTGTATATCACAGAGCGTTGCCGTTTGTTAGTGTTAGGTGTCACATGTGTGAACAAAGCAAATACATACATATATACAGTTATATTATGACATTTATGGCATAGTGCATGTAAACGCGCGCACACACACACAAACACAC
Organism: Cepaea nemoralis; assembly: GCA_014155875.1. NCBI lineage: Eukaryota > Metazoa > Mollusca > Gastropoda > Stylommatophora > Helicidae > Cepaea > Cepaea nemoralis. The sequence goes on along the minus strand of JACEFZ010010300.1, from coordinate 13,475 downwards.
ACTTGTACACATGCGCGTGCAAATACATGCAACACACACACACACCTGCATCCACACCCAGACGCATACTTTTTTTTTTTTTTTTTTTTTTTAAACGTTTATTGAGTGTTAAGAAACATTTGCATTTGTATTGTTCGTGTTGTTACAGAGCGTTGCATGTGGAAGTGTAGGTGACATATGCGCAAAAATTACAAATATTTTATACATTTAAACATTCCTCCATTGACATTGTTGTAAGGAAATATTTTATATCAACAGCGTGATGGTAGTGGGCTGCTATTATTTCCCTTGCCGCCCCGCTCTCCTGCCAGCTCCAAAACTCCTACCAAGTACCATCCCCATCGGTGACGATAAACATGGCGGTGCACAAAATGTTTAGAACCAACCGGCGAGGGTGGCAGCAAAGACAACAATCACAGTATCAAAAAGGTGGGAAAGGGGGATGTGCAGTTTACGGGTTTACAAAGCCATATATATTTATAATGATTACAATGATACTAATGCAAATAACAACCAAATACATAAATAATAATATTAATAATGACAAGGAATAATTTAAAATGCTAAGGGTGATAACAATAACACTGTTATTGTTAAACAGCAATGATAATAAACAGCGATGATAATAATATTAATAGTTAAACCTGTGATTCCATTTGCTAAAATGATTATCTTAGGAATGGTGTTTACATGAAATACATCTATAATAATAATGACAAGAATAAAACTGCTAAGGGTGATAACAGTAACAGCAATGATAATAAACAGCAATGATAATAAATAGTTAAACTTGTGGTTCCATTTGCTAAAATGATTTTCTTAGGAATGGTGTTTACATTAAATACATCTATAATAATAATGACAAAGAGTAAAACTGCTAATGGTGATAACAGTAACAGCAAAGATAATGGACAGCAAAGATAATAATAGTTAATCATGTGATTCCATTTGCTAAAATGCTTATCCTAGGAATGGTGTTTACATGAAATGCATCTAAAATAATAATGACAAGGAATAAAAACTACTAAGGGTGATAACAGCAATGCTAATAAATGCAATGATAAGTACGCAATGAAAATAGTGATAGTCCCACTCTCACCCATTTGACCCACCACACTAATGGGTAATGATGGTAAAGGCAGGATAAATTTTGGAACCAAAGGGTGAGGGTGTCAGCAAAGGCAACAAACAAACCATGAGTGAGGGAAGGGGGGGGGGGGTCTCATGGGAGATGAGGTTATATATTAATAAAGGTTATTATATTAATAATGCAACTAAACCCAAATACATCAATAATAATGATGACTAACATTTACCTACTAAGGGTGATAACAGTACTGATAGTAACAGCAATGATGATAATAGTTATGATAATGATCCCACTTTCCAAAACTGTGATTCCATTTGCTAGAATGATTTTCCTAGGAATGGTGTTAGCATAGCATAGTAGGTACATATAAATTGCAACATAGTAGAAGTAAAAGGAGTTGGTTTTCTTTTCCTCCTTGCTTATTTTTTGGTCTTATTTGTAAGGGTTCATTCATTTTTTCCCTTCCTCTTGTGTTTTTTTTTTTTTTAATTACTTATTGTAAAAAGTAAACAAACATCAGTATTAGCACAAATTTTTACAATCTTTACATTTTTGTTTCCTTGCCACCCTCTCACCAATTTGGTTTCACTCCTCCAATGCCATTACCCCCTCTCTGGGCAATGATGGTAAAGGCAGGATAAATATTTGAACCAAACCAGTGTGGGTATCAGCAAAGGCAGCATCAAACCATGAGCAAGGGGAGGGGGGGCACCTGGGAAAGGGGTTTTGGTTTATTACTAATGATGATAATAATAATGACAGAAGGATGCATACTGAGGGTAATAAACAGCAATTATAACAAACAGCAATGGTAATAATAGTTATGAAAATGATAAACATTTTTACAATATGTGATACACTCAAATATTTTATCTGACAATTAATAAATCAGAAAAAATATGTACGACTATAAAGAACAAACAATCTTATGTAATCTCGAAGAAAAATACACATATGGTTTGTTAAATTCTCACGTGAGTAGAATAAAGCCGCTTTTATTACAAAAGCTTTAAAGCTGCCTTAAAACTTTATATGGACTAGATGTAGCAAAGAATTGTAAATATTAATTATGAATATATTACAAAATATTTATAAATATTCTACAATTATTCAAATAATATAATTTATTTGTGCTGCTCTTAGTTATGTCCCTTTGCTGAATTCGTGTTGTCATGCCCCTTTCCATTATTTTAATTGCATGTTTCTTTTAATGTGGATTAAATAAGTACTTTTCTTTCTTGGAGAATTTTGTTGTTGTTAAATAATGGCTCGCTTTTACCCTAAGGGTAGGCTTGCCAGATACGTGGGCACCAAAAGGATGACATAATAAGACAAAAAAGAGGACAAAGGAGGACATATTGAATGTTCATTTGAATCGTTCCAGATTAAACCCACAATCAGTACAATTTTATTACCATAGCGGCCATTAAATGTATCTTACTCTTAGTGAATCGACCAAGAAACAATCATGTTAAAAAATAAATATACATTCAATGGAGGCCTTTTTCAAATTGCTTTAAAAAAAAAATACTTAAACATCCGATTGTACAGTTATTACCTTATAATATTTATAAAATTACAACAACATATTTCTCAGAGGAGCCAGCCTTTCGTTGATGATCCTCGTTAGCAACCACATATGCATAAAACTGTTCACAAAGACTTCAAAGACGGCAAATATTACAAATTAAATAAACAATTTTAATATGCGTCTTTGCTACCAGAAATAACATTACATTTTGACCATAGAGACTACAGCGTTGAGCTAGATTGTTAGTGTTGCCGAATAGAGCAATTTCGATTCAAATTATATAAATAATTGGTGTTTCACATTTGGTATAAATAGGAAAATTAAATAAACATTATTAAGCAATGGGTTTTAATAAAGAATGTAAACATGCGGTAGAGTTTAGATACATTGTAAGTCGTAACAACAATACATAAAAAATATAACAAAATATAAGAAAAGCCAGACATTTTTGAAGGTTTTCAGCTTTGCCTGCCGGGCGGAGAATATTAGGCTAAAAAGGAGGACATGTCCTCTTTTTGCCGGACGTCTAGCAACCCTAGCCACGGGTCTGAGCAAACCCCACGTCCCTGTCTGTCATTCTGATGACCGCCTCTGGTTTTTCATTTTCAATTGGTGTTTCACATTTGGTATTCTTCTTCTTCTTCAGCATTCCGAGCCGTTGAGGTTCTTTGCTGCAGATACAAGCCGTCTCCATTCGTCTCTCTGGTTGACCTTCTCTTGACAGTCGCTGATTCCAAGTGCTTGTAGGTCTGTATGTATATTATCTCTCCGCCGTCTTCTTGGTCTACCTCGGGGTCTACGGTCATTTATGTCCTGAGTGTAAGCGAGTTTTGTTTCCCTATTATCTTCCATTCTTTTCCCCAGCCATTGCAGTCTATTAGCTTTCATGATACCAGTGATTAGTGGAGACTTAAACAGATCATAAATGTCTTTGTTGCTTCTTCTTTTCCACTCTCCACTTTGTGTATCCCTAATGGGCCCAAAGATGCGTCTTTTGTTCAAAAAGGTTTGTAACAAGGCTTCGCCTCCTTTAGTTGTACTCCAGGTTTCAGAGCCATACAGCACAACTGGTCTGATCAGTGTTTTGTATATTGTGATCTTGGTGTTATGAGATAGCGCATTTGATTTTAGCAGATGTTGTAGTGCATCGTATATCTTATTTCCAGAGTTGATTCTAGCTTGTATTTCTTCCCTTATTATGTTGGAGCAGTTGAAGATTGTACCCAGGTATTTGTTTGTTTCCGATCTTTTAATGGTCATATTATCCATTTGTATGTGGCCAGAGTTTTTAGCTGTTCCTTCTCTTGAAATGACCATATATTCTGTCTTATCTTGGTTGATAACCAGCCCCATTTCTTGAGCTTTTTTCCTTTAAGTACGTCAATATTTTCTGATGTCTTTTGTTCATTTCCCCCTATAATATCTATATCATCGGCATAACCAAGCAGTCTGGATGTTCCTCCAATAGCACATTCCTCCTTTACTTTCCTTATAACTTTCTCTAGAGCCAGATTGAAAAGGAGAGGCGATAGTGCATCAGCCTGTTTCAAGCCAGATGTTATTTGGAAAGGGTATAATTTCCTGCCTTTATATGTTACTGACACAAACTCTTTTTGTATCAAACGAAGAATGGTCGTTGTCTAGGTTCTAATGCTTCCACTATATCACTGCAGAGTGGAAGTTGAACTATCCACCTGTCTCACACCACAAGTCACCACTGCAGCACACATCCACGAGTCAGTGAACAAGAGTAAGTTAGCGCACATAATATCCTTTAATTGTGAATGAACACGGACACACAACACGTAAATCCAGGAACAATAATTCTCTCAGAATATATCTTCATCACAACTTATAACTCAAATAACACTGCCTTCTCAAGGCCTATTTAATAGTATTACTACCCACTCTTCCCGGCCCGAAATCACTAGATCCAACACACACTGGATCTAAGCCTCCGCTGACTATCCGACCCTCTCTAGGGCTAGGCTTCAATTCACTATGTCTGCTGATAATCGGGCTCAGTCTTTAATCCCTAGTCTCAGACTTCCTGTCACTGAAAACCCATAGGGCAGAGTTCTATCACTAACTTCCCTATCATTCACTTTCGCAGACCACCGACCTACACTTGTCGGGACCCAACACTCAACTATCCAAAACGATCCGACCCTCTCTCGGCCCCAACTTCAACTGTCCCCGTCAATGTTTTTTACTCTCTTTTTAACCCTTCTTGCAGCCCTCCCTAGGCTCCACACACACTACCCCACAGCTCAAACTGTCTGCCCCATAATTACACTAGCCAGCTGACTTCTCCTCAACTGTCCCTTCCATCACTGTCCTCTCATTCGCTCCCTTCCTGGGACTTATTACCCGGCCCCATTTTACCTCGTGAACTTGTTTATGTGCACCATTGCTACCCAGGTCACTCACCTCACTGATAGTGAACCCAGGCATGTGTCAGTTACTATATTATAAGTATCTTCCATGCATAGTCTGGTCATGTTGATTAACTTCCTTGGTATTCCAAATTCCTGCATAGCATTCCATAGACTATTCCTATGGACACTATCATAAGCCTTTTTAAAATCAACAAAAATATTATGGATATCTCTTTTGTATTCCCAATTTTTTTCGGCTATTTGTCGTAAGATAAATATCTGATCTATTGTTGATCTGTGTTATAGGAAAATTAAATAAACATTATTAAGCAATAGTTTTAATAAAGAAGGTAAACATACGGTAGAGTTTAGACACATTGTGAGTTGTAACAACAATACATAAACAATTATAACATAAAATATAAGAAAACCCAGACATTTTAAGGTTTTTCAGCTTTGCTTGACGGACTGGAGAATATTAGGCTCAAAAGGAGGACATGTCCTCTTTTTGATGGACGTCTAGCAACCCTCGCCAAGGGTCTGAGCAAATCCCACGTTCGTGTCTGTCATTCTGATGACCGCCTCTGCTGGTTGTGCTGGCAAGATCAAGTGCAGATACTACACTGATCTTAGTCAAGAGGCCGAGAAGGGATTGCATTCATAAATTGATGTAAATAGAAATTATAGGTGTTTCATTCAAACATTAAGTGATTTTTGCCAGAACTAACAAGCACATGTTTCTAGTGCTCTAGTGTAAGTTATTTCTCTTGTAAACTGTCACTGTCATTTACTGCCAATATAGTATATTACCTTGCGGTGTATGGCAGGGCGGTTTTTGAGCCTGAGGAATTAAGGTCGCCTGGCTATTGCAGTCGCCGCGAACTGTGCAGGTTAGAGTTTTCTTTTTGTCCCCGACAGAGAAAGAAAAAAAACAACTCCACACCTTACTGAGGATGTGAACGCTGGTCCCCCGAAGGGTGATCCGGCATTCTAGCAACTCGGCCAGCCGCTCCTCTTGTAACATTAAAATAATACATCTGTATTTGATTGTCTCCCCTTAAGAAATGACATTTACACCCCTGCATTGACAAGAATACTCTGTTAGACTGTTTCACTATACACAAGAGTATTTCTTTAGACTGTTTCACTATACACAAGAATACTCCGTTAGACTGTTTCACTATACACAAGAGTATTTCTTTAGACTGTTTCTCTATAGACAAGAGTATTTCTTTAGACTATTTCTCTATAGACAAGAATATTTCGTTAGACTGTTTCACTATACACGCGAATATTTTATTAGACTGTTTCACTATACACAAAAATATTTCGTTAGACTGTTTCACTATACACAAGAATGTTTCGTTAGACTGTTTCCTATACACAAGAAGTCTTATCTCGATATGTTTCTTTTTTTTAAATATTTTAAGTAAGCTCCAAACATGGAAGCGCGGTATAGTAGTGTTTGGAAGCCCACCTGAGGTCATGAGTTCGAATCTGCATCGGGGCGGATGTTTACAATTGACCTGATCTGCCTGGTCGTCCCTGCCTAAAACGGATTCTAGGAAATGGCTTGGGAATTAAAGGCCGACAGATGTGATGCTGACCACATCACTCACAGAGCGCCGATTCGTCTATTTAAAATATGGGTCTGGCACCATGTGGCCATTGCGTCTCAAGGCGTGCAAAACTGCCATTCTGTTATTATTTTTTCGTGCTCGCTCGCTTTTAACTCAAGCGTAGACCATATACACTACTTCTGGTAGTGCTGGACTGAATTTTGCGTGTGGATTATCTTTACCTATTAACAGTGTCCCTCGCCATCAGGCGAACCCACTCCGACTTCAGAGGTACTTGTAATTAACGTTCCCAAGTCGGGAGTCTCCGTGGCGAAGTGGTCAAGCCGTCTGACTCGGGCTGCGAAGGTTGCGGGTCCTTCTGTTCACGAGTATATTTTATTTTTCGGAGATTCCCGGGGTCGTGGATGGAGCTATCGGGTTCGTGCTTTGTGCAACACTTTCGGGAGCCCGCACTGCGGAAAGAGACTGAGCCATATGGGATTAAACCCGGTGCAATGAAGTCGACCCTGTCGACTTTTAAGCGACTTTTTTAGCGTCCCCCAAGTCAAGGACGATAGGTCAACATTTTAGTCCAACTGTCCGGTGTCTGGTTGAACCCCTTAACTTGGCATCAGCATACAGGATGTTTACGAATATGCGTTCTTATCCATTCGGCAATGCTGACCTTAATAATAATAATAATAATAATAATAATAATAATAATAATAATAATAATAATAATAATAATATTATTATTATTATTATTATTATGTCATTTCAGCGAGCAATATTGGCATGGTTTGAAATTTGCTACCAGAACACACACTCACCCAAAACACGTAATTATGGTGTTGTTTTTAATTTTTAAAAGTTAGACAAAGAGCTGGTGTTCGACAGTATTCTTTCTGTTGTCCTTTCAGCAGCGACATTCAATACATGCAGCAGATTTTGCTCATAAATACATAAACTCTTTCAGCGAGGAAAGGAACGGATTGCCCTAACAACCCCACACCCTCCCATTCTTACTTAGTCTCTCCCTGCAAACGTCTAGTACGAGGGTAAGTTAATAAGTAAGCCGTAAATGGCTGTATAAAAATAACTAAACATGATAACAACTCGAAACCAGTTTATTTGTATACATAATTTGACCCTTTATTTTTCAACATAATTTCCACCAACGTTGATGCACTTATCCCATCGTTTCATCAGTCCTCCCAAACCCGTTGCATAGAAAAGCGTGCCTTGTTTTCATTTACCTTCCATCCAACATAAATGTGTGCCTTACTTATTGACTCGCCCTCGTAACTTTATCTACCCATTTAGGCACCGCTTTACGGAACAAACATTTGTCAGCATAAGCAATGAAAACCCACCATGGCGGGAGACATTTCGCGAATGACGTCGAAGTTGAATATGAAGTGAAAACATGGTTTAGAAAACAGAGCACGCAGTTCTATCCAGCGGGTTTGGGAGGATTGATAAAACGATGGGATAAGTGCGTCATTGTTGGTGGAAATTATGTTGAGAAATAAAGGGACAATGTATATGTAAAATAAACTGGTTTCAAGTTGTTATCATACTTACTTACTTTTGTACAGCCTTTCGTGACTTACTTAATTACTTCCACTCGTAGTAAGAATAAAAATCAATTTACTGAGTACATGTTTTTTTTTTTTTTTTTTGGCAAACTTTTATTTCATACAGAAAATATATTTACACGGTGTAATTTACTGAGTACAGCGGAATTTATTTTTTAAATACGTTTATTATATTGTTTAAAAAAACAGTGTCGTTTTACATTAGCAAATACAGCATATACATTCATATACGTGTGACAACATTATAGTCTTGGCATGGTGTGGCTACATACATATTACCTGTTGACGATGATGGTTCAGTAATCATTCACTCCCATGCAAAAGAAACCATAAATTACACCTTTCACACGTTTTCTCATTCCACTTATTTGTCGACATTATTGATGAAACTTTTTGTTCCTGAATTGGTCTTTGTATTGTTCATCTACCAATTTCCAACTGTTGAGGACGACGCAGTAAGCATCACGTTGCTTGAGCGTGTGCGATAGATAGATAGAAGACAGACAGACATACCGACAGACAGACAGAGCAGACAGAAGACAGACAGACAGACAGATAGATAGATAGATAGATATGAAGATAGATAGATAGATAGATAGAAGATATATAGATAGATAGAAGTAGATAGATAGATAGACAGATAGACAGACAGACAGACAGAGACAGCCGGACAGACAGGACAGATAGATAGATAGATAGATATAGACTAGACTAGACACTAGATAGATAGATAGATAGATAGATAGATAGTATAGATAGATAGATCGGTAGGTAGGTAGTAGATAGATAGAATAGATAGATAGATAGATAGATAGATAGATAGATAGATAGATAGATAGATAGATAGATAGATAGATAGATAGATAGAGAGAGAGAGAGATAGATAGAGAGAGAGAGAGAGATAGATAGATAGATAGAGAGAGATAGATAGATAGAGAGATAGATAGAGCAGTTTGAAATTAGCTACACCTGTGGCCTTGGCCGTTAGCAGGTACAAGGAATTTAATTGGGCCGTTAGCTGGGCCTGGAATACGAGGTCTGTACCAAAGATTTACCTGTGCCTGGCTAGGCAAGGGTCAACCCTCGATTGACAAAGAGTACTGACTCACAAAGGTACCCCCCCCGCCCACCTCCCGCCGTCGGTAAGCTGTCCGGGGCGTAGACACCGGTAACAAAGAAGTAACATGTGTATTCCCTCTTTGTGGGGTTTGTGAAGATTAAATTTTAGCCCTGTTTTTCCCCCGATCTGTGTTTGAACGAAAGGCAGTGCTACATAATTACTGGCAATAATGCTAAAAATGGTTGACTGAGTTTAGTGGTACACATTAGGGATATAGAAATATCTGTGAAAGTATTTGTTTAGACATGTATAATATGAAGTGTGAACTTGATGGAAGTGGCATTTTACTTAATCTGGGAATAGCTGGGAAACTTTCTGTTGACAATGTATGTTAGTATGTGTGAGTGTATTGTGTGGTGGTTGTAGTGGCCGAGTTTCGAATATACAATATGATGTGTCTATACTCCTCTAGAGCTACGAGTAGTTTAGTGTATTTGTCTTTTGTGGTTGTAGGTATTGTGTTTAGGAATATTGCTTTGTATATGTCAGTTTTCATGTTTGTGTGTGTTTCTTTTAACTGTTGTAATGCAGTCTTAGTGCCGTGATTGTTGGGCATCCATAGTAGAGATGGTTCCCGAAAGCTGTTTCCCACTGTTTACCCAAAATCAAAGAAGGCATGAGGACATGGGCCACTGGCGTTTTGCCACATCCTCTGATTCTTGAATATTATGTCTACATATTTGGCATGGTGCTATTTGCTTGGATATCCGTGCTGCTCTCTCTCTCTCTCTCTCTCTCTCTCTCTCTCATCACACACACACTCTCTCTCTTCTCTCTCTCTCTCTATCTATCTCTCTCTCTCTCTCTCTCTCTCTCTCTCTGTTGTAGTGGTCATAATATAAATTAGCCTGTATGTTACCTCCATGGATTTCGATGTGATATGTTTGTTGTGTAAGTTAGTGAAGGTGCAGCTATAGTCTTTAATGTAATATTTATATCCTCTTTTGATTCTCAGATGCAGTCGTGGGGCTTGTTGTTTAACTAAATATTTGTATATCTGCTTGGTTGTCTGTTGTGTTAAGTGTTCATTGCCTTGAATTGCTTGCATACATATTCTGTAGAATTGCTGTAGTGTGCCGTAGTAGTGAGGTCTTGTTTTGTCTATTTTTTAAGCCTGTGTAATCTATTTGCAGTATAGTATAATGCTAGCGAGTGTTGATCTGGATGACCTGATGATGCGTCCTTGTGGTTGATTCTTACTGCTTGTATTTTTCAGTGTAGGTCCTGTAAAGCTTATCCTCCTTGTTTCTTATCTTGTATTAAAGTTTTGTGTTGTATACTGTGAATTGTTTGCTGAAGATGAATTGTCTGATGTGTTTGTTTATGTCTGTGATTGTTTGTTTTGGGGGATCTAGCACTGTAGCTAAATATATTACTTTAGGAACGATGAAGGTGTTTACAATCGTTCTTCTTACAAAAATTGTTGTTGTCTTGTATTTGAACCTATGTAGTATGTCTTTAATTTGTTTTGATAGTGATTGCCATGTTTCTGTATGTGTTGTTCTGGGATTGGATTTATCTGTGACTTAAGATCCGGGGGGAAATCTTCTTTATCTTCCACTTCCCCAGACCCATTATTTTAGACTTCTGTATGTTTATTTTGGCCCCACTTCCTTCACCAAACTGTCTGAAGGTGTGAAGTATGTTCGTTATGGAAGTGTTGGTTGTAGGGAAGAAAGCGGTGTTGTCTGCATAAGCAATTAATTTCCGCTTCAAAGACCCTTGTATAAATGTACCTTTAATGTTAGTGTCCTGTCTAATTGCTCCTAAGAGTGGTTCTAGTTTGAAGTACACATAGGACTGGTGATAGTGGACACCCTTGTCTGACAGATCTTGTGATCCTGAAACTGGCAGTGAGTGAATGATTCACCAGTACCTTACTTTCAGGAATTTTATACAATATTTCTATCCACTTTCTATAGTACTGTCCTATGTTACAGCGTGCTAGTGTTTTGGTTAAGTACGTGTGTGAAATTCTGTCAGAGGCCTTCTCCTGGTCTAAGGATAAAAGGGAGGATTGACAGTCTTTCTGGTAGGTGTATGTAATGAAATCTCTAATGAAATGTGTATGTTGGTGTATGTTTCTGTGTTGAATACTGCACTTTTGGTCTGGGTGGATGAGTGATGGCATGACATTTTTTATTTTGTTTGCAGGTGATTTTGCTAGAATTTTGTAGTCAGTGTTTAATAATGAGATGGGTCTATAGATTTTCAGCTGTGTTTTGTCTGTGTTGTCTTTAGGTATGAGTGTTATATATGACATGTTGCAAGTGTTTGGGAGTTCTTGTTTATGAAAAGCTTCTTGGTAGACTTTTAGAAGGAAATTGCCGAGGATAGGAAGGAAGTATTGGTAGAATTCTACTGTGAGTCCATCTGGTACTGGTGTTTTGTCTTGTTGTATTTGATTGAGTGCATGTGTTATGTCTGCTAATGTAAGCTCTGTGTCTAGTATGTCCTTATCTGTGTCTGACAGATTCTTTGTGTATTGTAAGAACCTATTTTGTGTTTGTGTGTTGGTTCTGCTGTATATAGGTCAGTGTAGTACTAGTTGGAATGTTTCTAATATATGTATTGCCTCTGTTTGTGTGTTTCCTTGCATGTCTGTTATTGCTCCTATTTGTCTGTTACGTTGAACGATTTGTTCTAATGCAAGGTGTTGTTTACTGGGACTTTCTTCTGACATGATAGTAAGTTTAGTTCGAAGGAGTGCACCCCAGAATGTGTGTTGCTGGTGTTGTTCAAATTGTGATTCCAGTGTGTGTAGGTGTGGTGCATTCCTGTCAGTCTGGTTTGTGAGTTGTATTGCTGTCTGTATGATATAGTCTTGTTGTTGTCTGTCTTTATGTATGATGGATGCTAAATGTGTGTTCTATAACGTATTGTATTCTTTAGTAAATCCCAAATTTGTGTTATGTTGTCGGTGGGTGTACTATTAGTGTATGTTAGAATACGGTGTGTCCATGTGTTGTACATAACCTGTGTTTTGGAGCAGTGTGTCATTGAATCTCCAATGTGGTGTTCTTTTTGATGGCCTTGTATTTGTAGTGTCTGTAGTGATATGTGCTAGTACCGCTTTGTGATCTGTATATTGTAATGTTTCTTGTAGATCTTTTGTGTGTATTATGTGGTGTATTGGAGGTGTGTGTATTCTATCTAGTCTGGCTGATCTATTGTAAGCCCTATTTTTGTGTGTTGAAGCAATGTTATTAGGGTGTCTGTATCTGAAATCGTCTGTTAAATTGTGTGTGTCTAAGGTATTTTTTTAGTATTAGTTGTAATTTTGTTGATGTATTTCATTCTGTCATTTCTTCTCAATTGTGTCTTGATTCCTGCTCTGCTTCCCCCTACGATATCCAAATCTGAGAGTACAAAATTGAAATCACCTGCAAGGATAACATTTTGCCCTCTGTATGTTTGTATAAGTAAGTTGTATAATTCTTGGTAAACATTTGGTTGATGATTGTAATTAGGTGGTGCATATATGTTCACTGTGGTGTATGCATGTATAGTGTTTTCAACCTGTATTATGGAGATTCGTCCCTGGTTATCCGTGTGTGTTTTAATTATATCCCACCTGTCTGATGTCTGCAGAATAGCTGTTCCTGACCCAATTTTGTGTATGTCTAAACTAAAACATTAATGTTTGAGGCCTAGCTGTGTGGTGATATGTTGTGCGAATGTTTTGGAACATATGTTTGTTTCTGGTAGTAGTAGTATAAAGTCTGGTTTGTGTTTGTTTATTAGTGTGATAATGTGTTGTAATTTTGTACGTATACCACAAATGTTTAAGGTAATAATAATTAAATCACTAGTCATTATAATTTAAATAACACCATAAATGAGATATAATAACTATATCGATTCACACGCAAAGTTGTTATCCATGATGGGTACATTTAGGCGAGGAAGTCTTTAGTAGCATAAGTTTGTGTGAGAGGAAAATCTTGATCCTCGTTCTTATCACTTGTGTCGGTGTCTACAAAGAGAGTGTCTGATATGCTGTATGTGTTGTCTTCATCTTGTACTTGTGTCTCCTCTTGTTGTTCTTGTTCAGTTTCCTTTGTCTATAGTGGCTTTGACTTTTTCTTTCTTTGGCAGTGATGAGTCGTCTGTTTCTGTGTCATCGCTGTGTTTTGACTGCAGTAGTCTTCTGTGGGCCCATGTTCTCTTCATTGCTTTGCTGACGATTTGAAAACCAT
>JACEFZ010010299.1:0-20751 GCA_014155875.1 Cepaea nemoralis | reverse complement strand
AGAAAAGACGGGCCCGATGATCATGCCCCCAAGTGTTTCCCCAACAATTCGTGTAATGTTCCACTCCGGTCTGGTGAATGAAAAGCCGGTCAGGTGTAGTTGTGTGTGCATGATCTCGAATAGAAAGTATGTGGGTCGGACGGTTTGTAATCAAGATGAATCTATTCTCCCCCGCCAGTCTTCCAGTCTCTCCTCTCTGTCCATGTGATCATACCCCCAGCTCTGAGGGGGCTGTTGAAATCGCCACACACAATCATTTTTTCTTTTAATGGTGGGTTTTGTCCGGGCGCCTTGGGCTGTCACTTTGGATAAATTGATCAGATGTATGTCTGTATTGTCTGTTTTAAAGTTTGAGTGTCTGATACTCCCCTTCCATGTAGACTTCGATTGGGAAGCTGATGTTTTTTTGACAAGGGTCATTTCCCACTTTTCCCTGTCCTTTCGTCAGTCGTAACATTGGTAGCCTCTGATTTGGAAGGCTATTTTTCGTTAGGGATTTTCTTGCAAGCAACAACACTTACTTTCTTGCCTGGATGTTTTCTAATTCTATTTTTTTTTTGGGTTGCTGACCCCCCCGCATTCCAGTGCATTATTTAAGTCTTTGTTACTTTCATGTATAAAGGGATTCACCTGTTTGCCTCCGAAACGCCCAGATCCGGAGTTTAACGCGCTCCCTCAGTCCTTTGGGAAATGTTGATCACCAAGCCCTCGTGCAGCGCACACCAGTACGGGAAATTTGGGGTTTGGGGCCCTCAGTGCTTCCCTCCAACCAATCGTCTCTCGCCTGCTCTCGCCCTGTCGCCAACCAATCGTCTCTCGCCTGTCCGCCATAGTGTGTGAAGACGTCGCCGCCATCACTGGAACGCATAAATAGCCCTGACGGGGCCACGATTTTTCATTCATAATACTCATTTTTCATTCATCGACTCGACACACTATCGAGAGCAAGTCGCCTTATCGGAAGCCGACCGCGTGTTAGAAAATGGCACGTGCAAGAAAAATTCCACTAGACACCCGACGTTCAAAATGAGCAGCGTGGAAGCCGCCAAGACTATCAAGATGATGAAAGAAGACAACGTGTCTGCTAGCCGCAGCACATCGAAAAAAACCTGAGGAAATATTAAATGAAGCTACCACTTCTACACCAGATGAAGCCGCATTCAATCCTCAATCGAGGAACCTCAATCGAGGTCAGAAACAACAACTATAACTGAAGCCAGCAGCAGCCGTGAAGTTGCCAACAGACACGTACGACGCCAAGATAGAACAAGAACACCCGAACCATTGGCACCTTGGCGTCTTGACAGACGATAGTTTGTGCATCAAAAAGGCACAATAACTTTTACCCATGGCGGTAGTGGATGTGACTGATAAGGCCAATTCGCGCTGTAAATGTCCGTTCACAGTGGGTGCATGTGAACATGTGGTCATTTCCACCATCATGCACCATCTTACGTCTCACACCGCTCGGTGTGTGACTTATCTGCAATAATTTTCTCCTTTGTCTTTATTCCATTTCTGATGTTTGCCCTCCATGCAACACGTTCAGCGGCGACTTGCTCCCAATGTGCATTATCAATGCCTGTATCATTCATGACCCGCTTACACAAGTAGTATGTCAGAGGATAACTAAGTAGGAAATAAGGATCTGGATCCTTCTTGTGACGTCATCTTTTACTATACGAAGGGTGTACCTCCATATTGATGACGTCACCAAACCGGATCCTTTTCGGACCACATTTTTTCAATAATTGACGGGTATTTTCTTGGGTCTGGTTGTCACTTCCGGTTGTCACAACCGGTCCCCGGGTGGGCGGGTAAGCGGGCGAACCGATCCGACGCGAACGAACCGTCGCGATCCGACACGAACGAACCCGACTGGGCGGGTGTGTGGTGCGGTGTGTGGTCACATGGTGTAATCGGACCCCACTCATATTGATATCGACCCCTTCGATGAGGAGACGGAAGTCAATATGACAGAAAATTGATTTATTCCATCTCTCGAGTTACCCCGAGTAGGTCAAGTAATGACCGTCTTAATAAACTTTGCACCATGATAGTTAATTCTGTGGAAGTCCCGACCCAGGTATCAACATTAAGCGCTTGGTGAAAATCTGGTTTTAAAATATACTAGACAACTATAGAATAATACTAAAAATTAACCCGAAAACTTAATTAAACAATAAAATTTCTGGTATGTTTAGTGGAGAATATGTACGCCAATAAAAAAAACTACGAGTCTCCATTAATTTAAACCATAACTTACCAAGATAATCATAAAAATATGTAATGAAACACCACAAATAACGTCCCTTTTTATAAATATAAGTAACCAAGGGAGACAAATCCGACCCCTTGGCTCAACCAGAATTGTCGACCCCTTTTGCATACTAAGCTCCACTTGAACGCACAGGTAAAGACTACCCACCGACCGTCATACGAGATTATCTGATAGCGGTTAGCGAGAACGCCTAGGGCATTTTTCAATTAACGTCAACGGACTTCAATGCTTATCACAGATAGAGATCAGACGACGTGATACAACCGGGGCTGTGAAGGGAATATTTGCGCAGAAAATAAATAAGCTATTCTAAAATATAGCTATACGAAGCCGTTACACAAAGTGTGTGTGTGCACATGTAGGCGTGTGTGCGTGTGTGTATGTACATGGGTGTGTGTGTGTGTGTATGTGTTTTGTGTGTTATCTATTACAGGACGTCGCAGTCAACCTCAACATTGTTTTGATGCCCGTGTGCCATCATGACATCCGTGTGTGTGTGTGTGTATGTGTGTGCGCGCATGTAGGCGTGTGTGCGTGCGTGTGTATGTACATGCGTGTGTGTGTGTGTGCTGTCTATTACAGGACATCGCAGTCAGCCCCAACATTGTTTGGTGGTTCGTGTGCCATAATGATTTGTTGTGTCATCTCAGGACACAGTGTATGCCTCGTACAAGTCATATGCATGTGAAGAGGGTGTATCAACAGCTAGATGTCTAGCTATTACAGGACGTCGCAGTGAGCCCCAATATTGATTGGTTGCACGAATGCCATCGTGACATCCGTGTGTGCGTGCGTGTGTATGTACATCCGCGCGTGTGTGGGCTATCTATTACACGACGTCGCTGTCATCCCCAATATTGTTTATGCAATGCATTTACAGGACGTTGCAGACAGCCCCAACATTGATTGGTTGACCGTGTGCGATCGTGACATCCATGCGTGCGTGTGTATGTACATGCGTGTGTGTGCTATCTATTACAAGACGTCGCAGTCAGCCCCAACATTGTTTGGTTGTTCGTGTGCGATCATGATTTGTTGTGTCATCTCAGAACACAATGTATGCCTTGTACTAGTCATATACGTGAGAAGAGGATGTATCAACAACTAGATGTCTAGCTATTACACGACGTCGCAATCAGCCCAACATTGTTTATGCAATGCATTTACAGGACTTTGCAGACAGCCCCAACATTGATTGGTTGTTCGTGTGCCATTGTGACATCCGTGTGTGCGTGCGTGTGTATGTACATGCGTGTGTCTTTGTGTGTTTGTGTGTGTGAGCTATCTATTACAGGACGTGGGAGTCACCCCCAACATTGTATGGTTGCTCATGGGCCATCATGATTTGCCGTGTTATTTCACGACCAAAATTTTGCCCCATACTATGTGTCTACCTATTACAGATGGTAGTCAAGCTTTAATGCATTGCACTTACAGGACATCGCAGTCAGCCCCAGCATTCGTGCTTCCTGGGCACGCTTGCCGTTGTCTTTCTGAACGACTGGCACATATGATCGTCTGTAGTGTCTATCAACACGATTACCAGCATCATCACCATTACCCACCACCACCAACAAATTCATCATCATCACCATCATCACCATCATCATCATCATCATCATCATCCGAAACTTCATCATCATCGTTATCATCCGAAACATCATCATCATCATCATCATCATCATCATCATCTGAGGGTGACCGACTGGGTGACTCACCACAGGGCTATGACTGTGGAGTCAACGTACAGGAACGTGTTCAGGCATGTCTTTGGGGAAAACTGGAGGATGACTCAGAGTGTACTGACATCATAACGATACAGCCGATCAAATATGGCGATGCTACCGGTCACATGTCTAAGGTATACAATCGAAACACGTGACTAAAACCGGTTAAAGATGGCGTCGCACTCGATCACATGAGTAAGGGTACAACCACGTGGCTAAAACCGTTCAAAGATGGCGCTGTAACCGGTCACGTGTCTTATGGGATACATCCGAAAGCAAAAGAAGCCGTCACATCCGGCCACATGACCAGACAGTACATAATAATCTGCTGAGTCATTCTACGTCAGCAAATAGTGGGGCTAAGACGAGCAGTATTCATCGGATAGAAGTACCGGTCTTAGTGAACTGTAAACAGCTCACAATGTTACAACTCGCTAACGGTAAGTTGATTGATTTTTGTTAACCAAATGTGAAAAGTTTGACCAAAGTCCATCGAAACTTATAAGATATTCACCTGTACCCTATGCAAATAACAGCGGTATTTCAGAAAATTAGACGTATCTTACGTAATAAGTCTAATTGAATTAATTACGTAATTGAAGGACAAAAATAAAATTTCAACAATAAAATTGTACAAAAAAAAATTAACAATTAAGTTTCTCTTTATGTTTCCAACTTGAATGTTTCATGTAGAAAATTAATTGTTAATTTTTAATTTTATTTTTGTCCATAAATTATAGTGACTTGTTACATAAGATACGTTTAATTTTCTGACATACCGCTGTTGTTTGCATAGAGGACCGGCGAATATCTTATAAGTTTCGATGGACTTTGGTCAAACTTTTCACATTTGGTTAACAAAAAGTTTCCTACTTTTTTTATGAGTTTGTTTGAAATTTGGTCAAACTTATCCAAAAATTTCACCTTTGGTTAACACATTTTCTTACTTGGCCAAGATTTTTACCATTTGGTTAACAAAGTTTCCTACTTTTCATAAATGTGGGTGAAATTTGGTCACACTTTTCACAGCTGGACAATAAAATTTCCCACTTTTCATAAGTTTGGGTGAAAGTTGGCCAAACCTTTCAAGTTTGGTTAACAAATTTTTCCTACTTTTCATATGTTTGACTGAGCTTTTTATAAGTTTGGTTTAAAATTTGGCTAACCTTTTCACCTTTGGTTAACACATTTTCTTACTTGGCCAAGATTTGTGCCATTTGGTTAACAAAGTTTGCTACTTTTCATAAGTTCAGGTGAAATGTGGTCAAACTTTTCACATCTGGACAACAAAATTTGGCTAACCTTTTCACATTTGGTTAACACATTTTCTTACTTGGCCAAGATTTTTGCCATTTGGTTAACAAACTTTCCTACTTTTCATAAGTTCGGGTGAAATGTGGTCAAACTTTTCACATCTGCACAACAAAATTTCCCACTTTTCATAAGTTTGGTTGACAGTTGGCCAAACTTTTCACGTTTGGTTAACAAATTTTCCTACTTTTCATATGTTTGACTGAGCTTTTTATAAGTTTGGTTTGAAATTCGACTAACCTTTTCACATTTGGTTAACAAATTTAGCCTACTTTTCATAAGATTGGGTGAGCTTTTTATACGTCTGGATGAAATGTCGCCAAAATTTTTCCCCTTTGGCTAACAAATTTTATTACTTGGCCAAGCTTTTTGCTATTTGGTTAACAAAGTTTCCTACTTTTCATAAGTTTGGGTGAAATTTGGTCAAACTTTTCACATCTGGACAACAAAATTTCTCACTTTTCATAAGTTTGGGTGAAAGTTGGCCAAACTTTTCACGATTGGTTAACAAATTTTCCTACTTTTCATATTTGACTGAGATGTTTATAAGTTTGATTTGAAATTCGGCTAACCTTTTCAAATTTGGTTAACAAATTTTCCTACTTTTCATATGTTTGACTGAGCTTTTTATAAGTTTCGTTGAAATGTGAGCAAAATGTTTCACTTTGATTAACAAATTTTCCTACTTTTCATAAATTTGGGTGAGCTTTTTTATAAGTCTGGTTGAAATGTAGCCACAATTTTTTTTTCTTTTGGCTAACATATTTCATTACTTGACCAAGATTTTTGCCCTCCATTCTCTCATCACGTGACAACTATATACACCGTAAACACTAAATATTCAACAGCCAAGCCGTAATTATAATCTATATACCTGTTTATTTACAGTATTTCAGTACATTTTACAGTATTTCAGTACATTTTACAAGAATAAAAAAATGCATAATGTCATTATACGAAATGGATGATGTGATATGAGCCGGTATACATAGTATCATCACAACATTTTATTTTCACATACAGAGCTATACACATTGTATGTTGTTTCTGGGTTTCTTCACACCATTGTCTGAGTAGGTTGGTTTTTCCAGCTGGTAGCCTGGTATGTATATGTCACTTGGCATGTAGTCATAAGGCTGGTCTCCTGAATTGTGGGCTGACATCTGAGTATTGTAGACAACAGGGCCATCAATCATCTGAGTGTCGTGCACATCAAACATCTGGCTATTGGGCTCTTCACATATCTGGTTGCTGGGGTCATCACACATCTGCCTGTAGCTGGGTTGATAACTGGTGGTATAGTATGCGTCTACTTGGTGGCTTCGCTTAGTACCCTGTTTGACATGCGTACTGTCTTGAGTGTGGTGGACTTGATTGGTTCGGCTGGTGTCTTGTTGCACATCAAACAGCTGACTATTGAACTCATCACACATCGGGTTGCTGGGGTCATCACACATCTGACTGTAGCTGGGTTGAAAACTGGCGGTATAGTATGCGTCTATTTGGTGGTTTCGGTTACTTCCTCGTTTAACTTGAGCACTGACTTGAGTGTTTTGGACTTGATTGCTTCTGGTAGTGCCTTGTTTGACATGAGCACTGACTTGAGTATTTTCGTTACTGACTTGCTTGTCCCTGTTAGTACCTTGTTTGACTTCGTTACTGGCTTGGTTAACTTGGTTGAGTCTGTCAAAGTCGGTTAGGATCTCGCGATGCATGGCGATCATCTGTTCATATTCTTGCCGAGTAAGTGTCATTCCATTCTTAGTCGGGAACTTCTTGTCGGATTCACCGTAAAATCTTCGGATGTGTAACGTACTCGTTCCTCTGTAGGATGAGACAAACACGGCCTTATCACCACCGCCTACTAGTCTAATAGTCTCACCACTACGAGTCATGTAGACCCAGTTAGCAGGCCAGTCTTGAGGTCTGTAGTCATCTTCTGATCACAATGCTTGAGTGTTACCAGCCTCGGGTTTATATACTAGTTTTTGAGCCACGCGTAAAACCGGTTTCAGCCAGTTTCCTAGGTCAAGCAGTTCAGATTACGCTGACGTGGCTGTTCGTTTGGCGCGACTAGGCGTTCTACTACCCGCTCGTTGACTTGTTGTATGTTTGAGCTGGGTTGGGGAATGCGGGTCATGCTCGCCACATGACCTCTAGCCATGATGAAATAGATAGTGTAGAGGGCGCCGTGTTACTTGTGATGTAGCCGCTGTGAGCTATAGTCTGCAAAGTCAGAATACCAGTGATATAGATATACAGTCTCCTCACACCCCTTGTAGTTTTCTTCGTATTGAGGCCTGGTCAGCTATTAAAGACAGGACTGTAAGTATATTACAATCATTTTGTTTTTATGTAGGTGTTTTAATACTCGTCTACTTGTGTGGATTGATTAAAGGTTAAGAATGCCGGTGATGCTGTTCGCTCGACGTTTGGTGAGGCTGGTTCTGGAGTATCCTGTTGTTGATTATAGTCGAGGATGCATTCCTCAATTCTATTCAGGCGTAATGTGATTATTTCTTGTTTGGTGAAGTTCTGTTGTAGTACATCCCGCAATCGAACCGTTACTAGATCTGCAAAACTACCACCCTCACCATAATCACAAGAATGAGTGAATGGATTCTCGACTTCTTGATTTTGTGGGACATTAAGACACGCCATGCAATAGCTGTCTGGTTCAGCTCTTAGTATGCTCCACAGTTTGCTAATTAGGTATTCGTGGGCCTCGGTATCTGTAGAACAAATAAGAATAGGGTACTTTATCAGCGTTATAGACATTGATATTACAGTTAATAGCTATGAATCTGACATGCACTTTCTGTTACACAGTTCATATATTTCTATCGATAAGTGGGTATGTGGACCCTGCGGTCCACTTTCACCTTCCCCTACGATTACACATTACTGCCTATATTATTAAGGTACCACTATAGTGCTGTGTTCAAAAGTTCGAATACCAACTCATGTCGACCCAGCCTACAATACTATAGGAAGAAATGGCTTGTCTCTTAAGATATAGGTGTCTAGCACCATATATCCCGTGTATTATACTAGTATTGTTAGGAGAAACACAACGAAAATGTGAAAGCTTTATCAATAAACCAACTTACCGTTAGCGAGTTGTAACATTGTGACCTGTTTACAGTTCACTGAGACCGGTACTTCTATTCGACGAATGCTGGTCGTCTTAGCCCCGCTATTTGCTGACGTAGAATGACTCAGCAGAAAATTATGTACTGTCGGTCATGTGACCGGATGTGACGCCCTCTTTTGCTTTCGGATGTATCCCATAAGACACGTGACCGGTTACAGCGCCATATTTGAACAGTTTTAGCCATGTAGTTGTACCCTTACCCATGTGATCGAGTGCGACGCCATCTTTAACCGGTTTTAGTCACGTGTTTCGATTGTATACCTTAGACATATGACCGGAAGCATCGCCATATTTGATCGGCTGTATCGTTATGCTGTCAGTACACTCTGAGTCATCCTCCAGTTTTCCCCAAAGACATGTCTGAACACGTTCTCGTACGTTCACTCCGCCGACATAGCCCTGTGGTGAGTCACCCAGTCGGTCACCCTCAGATGATGATGATGATGATGATGATGAATTTGTTTAGATAGACATCTAGCTGTTGATACACCCTCTTCACACGCATATGACTAGTACAAGGCATACATTGTGTCCTGAGATGGCA
Source organism: Cepaea nemoralis (assembly GCA_014155875.1). Lineage (NCBI taxonomy): Eukaryota > Metazoa > Mollusca > Gastropoda > Stylommatophora > Helicidae > Cepaea > Cepaea nemoralis. The sequence goes on along the minus strand of JACEFZ010010299.1, from coordinate 11,734 downwards.
CGACAAATCAGGATGGCACACGAACAACCGAACAATGTTGGGGCTGACTGCGACGTCCTGTAATAGATAGCACACACACACACACACACGCATGTACATACACACGCACGCACACACGGATGTCACTATGGCACACGAGCAACCTATCAATGTTGGGGCTGTCTGCAACGTCCTGTAAATGCATTGCATAAACAATGATGGGGCTGACTGCGACGTCGTGTAATAGATAGCACACACACATACACGCATGTACATACACACACAAACACTGTTTTCACGATGGAACACGAGCAACCAATCAATGTTGGAGCTGTCTGCAACGTCCTGTAAATGCATTGCATAAACAATGTTAGGGCTGACTGCGACGTCCTGTAATAGCTAGACATCTAGCTGTTGATATACCCTCTTCACACGCATATGACTAGTACAAGGCATACATTGTGTCCTGAGATGGCACGACAAATCAGGATGGCACACGAACAACCGAACAATGTTGGGGCTGACTGCGACGTCCTGTAATAGATAGCACACACACACATGCATGCACATACACACGCACGCACACACGGATGTCACGATGGGACACGTGCAACCAATCAATGTTGGGACTGTCTGCAACCTCCTGTAATGCATTGCATAAACAATATTGGGGCTGACTGCGACGTCGTGTAATAGATAGCACACACACACGCATGTACATACACACGCACGCACACACGGATGTCACGATGGCACACGTGAAACCAATCAATGTTGGGGCTGTCTGCAACGTCCTGTAATCGCTAGACATCTAGCTGTTGATACACCCTCTTCACATGCATATGACTTGTACAACGCATACACTGTGTCCTGAGATGACACAACACATCATGATTTCACACGAACAACCAGACAATTGAGGCTGACTGCGATATCCTGTAATAGATGGCACAAACACACATACACGCATTTACATACACACGCACGCACACACGCCTACATGCGCGTGCACACACACACGGATGTCATGATAGCACACGTTCATCCAAACAATGTTGGGGTTGACTGCGACGTCCTGCAATAGCACACACGCATGCACAACACACACACACTCATGTACATATACACACGCAAACACGCCTACATGCGCGCACACATACACTTTGTGTAACGGCTTCGTATAGCTATATTTTAGAATAGCTTATTTTTTAGCGCAAATATTCCCTTCACAGCCCCGGTTGTATCATGTCGTCTGATCTATGTCTGTGATAAGCATTGAAGTCCGTTGACGTTAATTGAAAAATGCCCTAGGCGTTCTCGCTGACCACTATCAGATAATCTCGTATGACAGTCGGTGGGCAGTCTTTACCAGTGCGTTCAAGAGGAGCTTAGTATGCAAAAGGGGTCGACAATTCTGGTTGAGCCAATGGACCGGATTTGTCTCCCTTGGTTACTTATATTTATGTTTGTAAAAAGGGACGTTATTTGTGGTGTTTCATTACATATTTTTATGATTATCTTGGTAAGTTATGGTTTAAATTAATGGAGACTCGTGGTGTTTTATTGACGTACCTATTCTCCACTAAACATACAAGAAATTTTGGTGTTTAATTAAGTTTTCGTGTTAATTTTTAGTATTATTCTATAGTTGTCTAGTGTATTTTTAAACCACTTTCACCAAGCGCTTAATGTTGATACCTGGGTCGGGACTTCCACCGAATTAACTATCATGGTGGAAAGTTTATTAAGGCGGTCATTACTTGACCTACTCGGGGTAACTCGAGAGATGGAATAAATCAATTTTCTGTCATATTGACTTCGGTCTCCTCATCGAAGGGGTCGATATCAATATGAGTGGGGTTCGATTACACCACGTGACCGCACACCCCACCACACACCCGCCCAGTCGGTTCGTTCGCGTCGGATCGCGTCGGTTCGTTCGCGTCGGATCGGTTCTCCCGCTCACCCGCCCGGGGACCGGATGTGGCAACCGGAAGTGACAACCAATCCCAAGAAAATACCCGCCAATGTTTGGAAAAAATGTGGTCCGAAAAGGATCTGGTTTGGTGACGTCATCAATATGGAGGTACACCCTTCGTATAGTAAAAAATTACGTCACCAGAAGGATCCAGATCCGTATTTCCTACTTAGTTACCCTCTGACATACTACTTACATAATCTTTGTATCGTAGTAGAGGCCGACCCTGAGATCTCTTACCCATCTGTAATATTACCCATCTGAAGCAACAAACAGATGTCCTTTGGTATTCTACCATCATCCATTCTTCTAACATGTCCTATCCATCTAAGTCTACGAAGACTGAGCATGGAATAAACCGTCACACAACCTGATCTTTCCCAATACTTCATTATTTGTTATTTTGTCTTGCCACTTAATACCAATAATTCTTCGCAGACACAGCATATGAAAGCTGTTTAAACGTTTCTCTTGGCGTGAGTAAGTTGTCCAGGTTTCACTGTCATAAAGAAGAGTACTAAGGACACAGGCTTGATAGACAAGGACTTTTGTTTTGGCAGTAAGCTTCCTGTTCTCCCAGACTCTTTTTCTTAACCTCTTCATTGTTGTTGCTGCCTTACCAATCCGGATGTTGATTTCCTGATCTAGGATAATTTGTTATTTACCACTGATAGTCAATAAAGATTGATGGTACACCATGTGCACCTTGTGCCATAATCGGTGTCTTCTTTTTGCTAACTGTTAAACCAAATTCAGAACAAGCATTGGAGAATGCAGGTAGTATATATTGTAATTCTTCCTCAGAGTGGGTCGTAACTGCAGCGAACACCCGAACCAGAAAATGCAAAAACCCAAACAAAAGAAGAAGCAACAAATGAAGAAGAACTGGATGAAAACGGCAGCCTAAAACCAAGAACAATGGCACGAGTTCACACAATAATTGGGTTGGTTTTTTTTTTTGTCATTTCCTAAGTCGGTTGTCGGTTTCTAAGAGAGAGAGAGAGAGAGAGAGAGAGAGAGAGAGAGAGAGAGAGAGAGAGAGAGAGAGAGAAACAGACAGTCCTCCGGACAAACCCATAAGTGCTAAGTCTCAAGCAAAGACAGATAAGACAGATAGTGATCTCTTTTGCATTCAGGAAGATTGCTGAACAGATTGATGCCAATAAAAGTATTAAAAGATCAAAGTTTTCACCTCGACGGACCTGGAGAGAAGTAGTCCATGACCTACTTACCCAGTAGGACCATGGACTAATTCTTCCTTCTTTTTTTTTTGTTTTGTTAAGTCAATGACATTGAGGTGGAATCTTGATCTCGGTACATTCAATTGGCATCCCCCACGATGCTAATAAGTTATTGCGCGGACCTAAGAGAGAAGTGTCGCAGTAGAAGATCATGTCCAGAAGCCCGCTCTTAATGCGGACCTGCCAGGGGTGTGTGTATACGGGCAAACAGCGCCGTCCTCGTGGTATCTTTCATAATAAGCGAGTGGATGAAGGCAAGTGGTCGAATAGCCACCTATTATCGACAAGCGGGAATGTACCTGCAAGAGTTGCAAACTATGTTTCCTTGTCCTTATTATCATCACTGCTAGTGACATAACAAGTATTTTTCATGGCTGTGATTGCAGACATATAGGCAGACTGGCAGACAGCAACAGATTAACAACAGGATGGAGAAACGCGTGTATTAGCCGTCAAGAGACTGCCAAACGACCAGCGTGCTGGTAACTACACAGTGGTAGTTTTATGATGAAGATGATTTGTATTTGTATCTAGCGCAAAAAAAAAAAAGGTGTTTGTGTTTTTTAGCCGTGTACAATTTTTTTTTCTGCCCGCCCGTTCCCCCAGCACTGTAGCACTCCCGACAAATCTTCAGGTGTTCATTCTCCTTGTGAAACCCGCCACAACAACACAACACGTGTTGCTGGGCCTCTTTGTTTTTAAATGTCACCCCCTTAAAGATTTTTTTAAATTTTGGGGTCTGTTTTAAGTAAGTCCCGGGGTTTCTAAGAACTATAGCCCTCCGGACAAACCCACAAGTGCTCATTTTCACACATAGACAGACATAGCGAACTCTTATGCATCCAGGAAGATTGCTGAACTGGTAAATGGTGATGGGGCCCTGAAAAGGGCCGTGATTTGGGGAGGGGGGGGGGGGGTCGCCGCGGGGAGTTTGTCGTCTACTTGGAAGTAGTGTACTTGGTGACGGCCTTGGTACCTTCACTAACAGCGTGCTTAGTCAGCTCACCGGGCAGGAGGAGACGGACAGCGGTCTGGATCTCTCTGGAGGTGATGTGGCTGCGCTTGTTGTAGTGGGCCAGGCGGACTGGCTTCGGCTGAAATCCTTTCAAAGATGTCGTTGACGAAGGAGTTCATGATGGAAATGGCCTTGCTAGAAATGCCGGTATCTGGGTGCACTTGCTTCAACACTTTGTAAATGTAGATGCTGTAGCTTTCCTTTCTCCTCCTCTTCTTTTTCTTGTCTCCGGTCCTCAATGCCTTGGCCTTGCCGGCCTTCTTGGCCCCTTTGCTGCTGACTTTGGTTGGTATAGCGTCGTCTTCTGTTCAAATCTGTAGTATAGAATGAAACAAAATGTGAAAACGCGCTTGCTTGCTTAAAAACGAAAATTCCAAACTCGGTCTCGTTCAGCCTGCTTCCTCAGCGTTGGTTAGAGTGGAGATCCGTGGGTTTGTGCGTTTTGATACTGTTCCTCTTTGTGATCTCTTTCGAGTGATTGCTGGCTCGTGCTAGGATATTGTTCTCGCTCTAGTAACGTGGAAGATTGGTTCTTGTGTTGGCTTTGAATTAGGTTATTGACTGTCCGGCCCTAGTTCCGGGTTTGTACGGTTCCGATTTCTTTCGGACGATGCTTCCTTGTTCTAGTAGACTTCGTGTTTTTTTTTTCTCCTTTTCTTCGGTTGGTTGTTTTCCGTTGTTCTTTCTCGGGTACGTTATCTTTCCAGTTTGTTATGTCTTTTCTAGGCCTTCCGTTGGCCTGGTTGAATCTAGTGTGGTCCTCCCTGGTACTGATCCCCGAGCTGTTCAGTTCTAACAAGGACTCGTCGTATGCCAGGGCCGGAATCTCGTTGTCAGTGGCAATCCGTAGCCCCCGTCCGTCGTTCCTTCTCTCTGTTCGCTTCCAGCGCCTGCGCTCTCCACGCCAAGATGTCACCCTCAGTCCCCCAGAAACATGCAGTGGCCCCTCAAGGATAGACGAGCCCCGTCCAAGCCATCATGTCCGCTACCGCCCAACGTCCCTCTTTAGGACCACCCCAGGTAATCCACCCAATGTCAAACAGATGGATGTTCTGACAAAAAAGGAAAGGAAAAGGAATTTCGGGAAAAAAATTATTCGAGATGATAATAATAATAATAATAATAATAATAATAATAATAATAATAATAATAATAATAATAAACAGAACGGGGACCAAAAGGTATGAACGGACACTGAACAGTTACAGACATGTAAGGTGTCCTCTCCTCCTCCTGGTTTCTATCTTCTTTCTTGAGTTGTGGTTAAATCTCTATTCCTGTACAGCAGATGTATTGTCTGACTAGCATCTGTATTTCTGAATTACTGTCTACGTGCAGGCAGCCCGTCATTGTCAGTGCTGTATTTGTGAAGTATTCTCTTAATTCTCTTCTCTCGTTATTGTATTCACTGCATGCTATTAATTATTATATAATGTTCGATGGTGTTTTCTTCCATGCAAGCTATGCATTCTTGGTTAATTCTTGTGCCTTTCCAGTTGCCCAGTCTGAGCTTCCACAGTGTTTTGTTGGTTGGTGCTTTTATGTTGTTACTGATTTGTGGTTTGTTACTGGGTTGACCCAGTACCTCGTAGACATGTCTACCTCTATCGCTATCTCGCCACTGCTTCGTCCATCGGGTGACAAGACACGCCCCTGTCGTACTCCTAGCTTTATCCGTTCGTAACTACTCTCTTTATTTCCCATTTTAATTGCTGCTACTTGGTTCCAGTATATATTCTTTATTATTCTTAAATCTTTCCCATCAATGTTGATATCTTCCAACATTTTAATCAGCTCATCATGTTTTACTTTATCAAATGCCTTAGTATAATCTATGAAGCATAAATATATGTCCCTCTGTTTTTCTATTAGTGTTGGTAATATATATATATATAAATATATATATATTCATTCATTGGCACCTTGCCGTCTTGACAGACGATAGTTTGTGCTTTAAAAAGGCATAATAACTTTTAACTATGGCGGTAGCGAGTGTGACTGATAAGGCCAATTTGCGCTGTAAATGTCCGTTCACAGTGGGTGCATGTGAACACGTGGTCATTTCCACCATCATGCACCATCTTACGTCTCAAACGCTTGGTGTGTGACTTTTCTGCAATAATTTTCTCCTTTGACTTTATTCCATTTCTGATATTTGCCCTCCATGCAACACGTTCAGCGGCGACTTGCTCCCAATGTGCATTATCAATGCCTGTAACAATCATGTCCCGCTTACACACATCTTTGTATCGTAGTAGAGGCCGACCCTGAGATCTCTTACCCATCTGTAATTCACCAAAAAAGATATCCTTTGGTATTCTACCATCATCCATCCTCCTAAGATGTCCTATCCATCTAAGTCTGCGAAGACTGAGCATGGAATAAACTGTCACACAACCTGATCTTTCCAATACTTCAGTATTTGTGATTTTGTCTTGCCACTTAATACCAAGAATTCTTCGCAGACACCGCATATGAAAGCTGTTTAAGTTGTTCTCTTGGTGTGAGTAAGTTGTCCAGGTTTTCACTGCCATAGAGAAGAGTACTAAGGACACAGGCTTGATAGACAAGGACTTTTGTTTTGGCAGTAAGCTTCCTGTTCTCCCAGACTCTTTTTCTTAACCTGTTCATTGTTGTTGCTGCCTTACCAATCCGGATGTTGATTTCCTGATCTAGGGATAATTTGCTATTTACCACTGATCCTAGATATGTAAAATGGTCTACTATCTCTAGTTCGGCGTCGTCAATAAAGATTGATGGTACCCCATGTGCACCTTGTGACATAATCTGTGTCTTCTTTTTGCTAATTGTTAAACCAAATTCAGAACAAGCATTGGAGAATGCAGATAGTAGACATTGCAATTCTTCCTCAGAGTGGGTCGTAACTGCAGCATCATCTGCAAAAAGCAACTCTCTGATCAGTACCCTCCTAATTTTGGTCTTAGCCTTCAATCTCTGAGCATTGTAGAGGCCGCCATCTGAGCGTGAGTGAATGTATATACCACCATCCTGATCATGAAATGCATATTTCAGTAGAAGTGAAAAGTATATTCCAAAGAGGGTGGGAGCTAGTACACAACCTTGCTTAACTCCACTCTTGATTTCAAATTCTTCAGAAGTTGCACCATCAAACTTGATTATACCCTTCATGCCTGTGTGGAACGATTCCACAATGGACAGAAGAGTTGGTGGGCAGCCAATCTTCTTTAGTGCCTTGAACAGACCCTCACGACTGACCAAATCAAATGCCTTTGTGAGGTCGATGAAGGCAATAAACAGTGGTTGATTCTGTTCACGGCATTTTTCTTGCATTTGTCGCAATGAGAATATCATATCAGTGGTAGACCGGTTCTGTCGAAAGCCACACTGTGATTCGGGGTAGACTTGATCTCCTAGGACTTGAAGTCTGCGCAGAACAATTCTGGCAAATACTTTTCCAACAATACACAGAAGTGAGATACCCCTATAGTTGTTGCAGTCGCTCCGATCGCCCTTGTTCTTGTACAGTGTTATGATGCTTGAATCTTTGAAATCCTGTGGGACTTGTCCTTCACGCCAGCATAGCTCTATTAGCTGGTGGATCTGTATAGTGAGTGTGTCTTGCCCACTCCTGATAACCTCTATTGGAATCCCATCCTTACCTGGAGCCTTGCCAGATGCAAGTTCATTTATAGCACACTTAACTTCTGTTATGGTGGGAAGTGTGTCCAGGTGGTCAAGAGTCGGTAGAGCCTCTATGGCGTTGAGGGCATCATCCGCTAGTTTGGTCTCACTTGAGTAAAGCTCCAAATAGTGCTCTACCCATCTGTCCATCTGCTGTTTCTTATCAGTGATGATTTCTCCAGTCAAGGTTTTCAATGGTGCACTTCTTTTGATCACTGGACCGCAGGCTTTCTTTATTCCTTCATACATGCTTCTTATGTCTCCCTTATCACTTGCGATTTGAATGGACTCACATAACTTGATCCAATAATCATTTGCACACTGCCTGGCAGCCTTTTGCACATCCTTCCTAGCTTGCCTAAGCTCACTCAGAGTGTTACGCGTTGGTATTTCCTTGTTTCTTAAGAGAGCTTTCTTCTTCTTATCAATCAAGGGCTGCAGAGTCTCGCTGTTGGCCGCAAACCAGTCCTGCCTCTTATGATCCACAGTGCCGTAAACCCCTACGGCAGTTTTATAAAGAGTTTCCTTAATTTGACCCCACTTTTCATTTACTGTACAATTTTCTGGTGTATCAGTGAAAGCGTCTTCAAGTTGCTGTTGAAACTGAAAGCACTTTTCAGGATCATGAGTGTTAATAATATTAATCCTGAGGCTAGATTTGTGTTTAGCTGTGTAGATTCTCTTTGGTCTCAGTCTAACTCTTGCAACAACCAAAGAATGATCCGTATCACAGTCAGCACTGTGGTAACTTCGAGTTAATGATGTATGGTTCAGATGTTGTCTCCGTGTGATAATGAAGTCCAGTTGATGCCAATGGCCGGATCTTGGATGTTTCCATGTGACCTTATGCATCTCTTTTGTTTTAAAAAAGGAGTTTGTAATACATAGGTCATTACTGGTGCAATGCTCCAGCAGCCTTTGCCCATTTCCATTCATGCGACCGATGTTGTATTTTCCAAGGCACACTGGCCATGAACTCGAGTCCTTGCCCACACGAGCATTGAAATCACCGAGCATATAAATGTAGTCAGATTTTGGAACTGCCTTGATCACAGAGTCTAACTCCTCATAGAACGAATCCTTCACATCATCAGAGTTCGCATCGATGCGGGTACGGGGGACCTGGGTAGGGGGTAACCATGGACCGGAAGTAGTCACGACAACCGGAAGTAATCACCCAGACCCAAGAATATACCCGTCAAGTTCAAAATATTGAGGTCAATTGTGGTCGTAAAATATGACAAAACAAGATGGCGGGATAACCCCGTATAGAAGGATTTATCGGTGGTTTGAAACCACAAATAATACTTAATTTGCGTGTCTCCTACTACTATCGTTGTAGTGTATGCCCCACACACTGGGGGTATGGGTAGTGTATGTTTGTGGCAATGTTGTAGTGCATGCCCCTCACACCGGGGAGTATGTGAAGTGTATGTTTTTGGCAATGTTGTAGTGCATGCCCCTCACACCGGGGAGTATGTGAAGTGTATGTTTTTGGCAATGTTGTAGTGCATGCTCCTCACACTGGGGGGTATGTGGAGTGTATGTTTGTGGCAATGCTGTAGTGTATGCTCCTCACACTGGGGAGTATGTGGAGTGTATGTTTGTGACAATGTTGTAGCGTATAACCCTCACAATGGGTTGTATGGGGAGTGTATGTTTGTGGCAATGTTGTAGCGTATGCCCCTCACACTGGGGAGTATAGGGAGTGTATGTGTGTGGCAATGTTTTAGCGTATTCCCCTCACGCTGGGGGATTTGGGAAACCTATGTTTGTGGCAATGGTGTAGTGTATGCGCCTCACACTGAGGGGGGGGGGGGGGGGGGGGGGGGGAGGGTTATGGGGAGTGTATGTTTGTGGAAATAATGTAGTGTATGCCCCTCACACTGGGGGGGGGGGGGGGTATGGGGAGTGTATGTTTGTGGCAATAATTAGTAATGCCCCTCACACTGGGGGAGGGGTATGGGGTGTGTATGTTTGTGGCAATAATGTAGTGTATGCCCCACACACTGGGGGTATGGGGAGTGTATGTTTGTGGCAATAATAGAGAGCAATAGACTGTCAGATGTAGGCATGGAGAGAGAAGTAGACTGTCAGAAGTAGACATGGTGAGAGAAGTAGACTGTCAGAAGTAGGGATGGAGAGAGAAGTAGCTTCTGAAATAGGCTTGGAGAGAGAAGTAGACTGTCAGATGTAGGTATGGAGAGAGAAGTAGATTGTTATAAGTAGGCATGGAGAGAGAAATAGACTGTCAAAAGTAGACATGGAGGGAGACGTAATGTGTCAAAAGCAGACATGGGGAGAGAAATAGACTGTCAAAAAATAGAACTGGAAAGAGAAGTAAACTGTCAGAAGTAGACAAAGAGAGAGAAGTAGTCCGTTAAAGGTAAACATGGAGAGAGAATTAAACTGTTAAATGTAGACATTCAGAGAGATGTAGTGTGGTGAAAGTAATTATGGAGAGAGAAGTAGTGTGGTGAAAGTAGACATGGAGGAGGGGGGGGGGGGGGCGTGAGGCAATCTGGTAAAAGTAGACAGTAGGGGAAGATAGCATGATGAAAGTAGACAGTAGGGAAGGTAGCGTGGTGAAAGTAGACAGTAGGGGAATTTAGTGAGGTGAAAGTAGACAGTAGGAGTAGATTGGAACCACAGACAAAGTTTCCCCGGAAGGTTAACCCGGTTAACAAATGCCCGCAGAAGTAGGATGTGTCGGCCTAAGGGCGCAAGAATGCAGCTCTTCTGTAAACAGGCACAACGCAATCACGTCCGAAGATTTAAAAGAAAAACTCCGGATGAACGCAGGCGAAGAAGAAGAAGAACCAAAGATAGTTTCATAACACGATAGGAACCAAAGATAGTTTCATAACATGATAGGAACCACAGACAGTTTCATAACGTGATAGAAATCACAGACAAGTATAACAGTTTTGTTATCAAACATGTTGTTGGGACGTATGTGATCTTCACTCCCTGAGGCCAGACAAGACAAAAGTTGCATGTTAATCTGCACTTATTGTAGTGTTTCACAATAATTTAAGTGACATTTGTGTTTTGCAATAGTTTAGCCACATTTGTGTTTCACAATAGTTTAGCCACATTTGTATTTTACAATAGTTTAGCCACATTTGTGTTTCACAATAGTTTAGCCACATTTGTGTTTCACAATAGTTTAGCCACATTTGTGTTTCACAATAGTTCTAGCCACATTTGTGTTTCACACTAGGTTAACTACAGTTGTGTTTCACAATAATTTAACCACATTTGTGTTTCACAATAGTTTAGCCACATTTCATCAAAAGTATTATAAATGTTGCATCTCGTTAATAAAGTTAATCACACAATATATACATGTAAACAGCATATATAAATATAAGCAGATATCTCAGAGACTTCTACAGGTAATTGTTTAGCATTGAAGTTTGAAACGTGACTAAATAGAAAATATAATAGGCGTTCCACTGCGTAGTAGATAGACAGTTTTGTCTCGCATAATTTTGTTGTTATTGTACAAAAGTATACTGTAGATAAGCAGTTACGTCTCTCATATGTTTGTTGTTATTGTAAAAAAGTGCACCGTAGATAGGCAATTTAGTCTCTTATATGTGTGTTGTTACTGTACAAAAGTACACCACAGATAAGCAATTTAATTTTTCATATGTGTATTGTTATTGTATAAAAGTACACCATAGATATGCAGTTTAGTCTCGCATAAGTGTCTTGTTATTGTACAAAAGTACACCGTAGATAGTTTATCTTTATCTCAACATTTTCTTTCTGTGTTAGTCTATGTTCATTTTTATCTCAGCATTATTTTTCTCCTTTAGTTTATCTTCATCGTTATCTCAACAGTATCGTTCT